>JANJXV010000831.1:0-324260 GCA_024803745.1 Megascapheus bottae | reverse complement strand
ACACCTACAATCTGACTTCACACACCTCCATTCTATGACTTCACACACCTCCATTCGTTGACATCAAAAAACACCATTCTATGACTTCACACAACTCCATTTTGACTTCACACACCTCCATTCTATGAGTTCACACACCTCCATTTTATGACTTCACACACCTCCATTCTATGACTTCACACACCTCCATTCTGTGATTTCACACACCTCCAATGTGACTTCACACACCTCCATTCTGTGACTTCACACACCTCCACTCTATGACTTCAAACACCTTCATTCGTACTTCACAAACATCCATTCTGTGACTTCACACACCTCCATTCTGTGACTTCACACACCTTCATTCTGACTTCACACACCTCCATTCCGTGACTTCATACACCTCAATTCTGTGACTTCACACACCTACATTCTGACTTCACACACCTCCATTCTATGATTTCACACACCACCTTTTTGACTTCACACACCTCCATTCTGTGACTTCACACACCTCTATTCTGTGACTTCACACACTTCCGTTTTGACTTCACACACTTCCATTCGGGGACTTCACACACCTCCATTCTGTGACTTCACACACCTCTATTGTTTCACTTCACATACCTCCATTCTTTGACTTCACACACCTCCATTCCATGACTTCACACACCTCCATTCTATGAGTTCACACACCTCCATTCTATGAGTTCACACACCTCCAACTTGACTTCACACACGTCCATTCTATGACTTCACACACCTTCATTCTTACTTCAGAAACATCCATTCTCTGACTTCACACACCTCCATTCTATCACTTCACAAACCTCCATTCTGTGACTTCACACACCTCCACTCTGAATTCACACACCTACATTCTGTGACTTCACACACCTACATTCTTCCTTCACACACCTCCATTCTATGACTTCACACACTTCCATTCTATGACTTCACACACCTCCATTCTGTGGCTTCACACACCTCCATTCTGAGTTCACACACCTCCATTCTGTGACTTCACACACCTCCATTCTGTGACTTCACACACCTCCATTCTGTGACTTCACACACCTCGATCCTATGACTTCACACACCTCCATTGTATGAATTCACACACCTCCGTTCTGTGATTTCACACACCTCCATTCTATGACTTCACACACCTCCATTCTGTGACTTCACACACCTCCATTCTGAGTTCACACACCTCCATTCTATGACTTCACAAACCCCCATTCTGAGTTCACAGACCTCCATTCTATGACTTCACACAATTCCATTCTATGACTTCACACACCTCCATTCTGACTTCACACACATCCATTCTGACTTCACACACCTCAATTCTTTGACTTCACACACCTCCATTCTATGATTTCACACACTTCCATTCTATGACTTCACACACCTCCATTCTATGACTTTACACACCTCATTTCTGAGTTGACACACCTCCAATCTGTGAATTCACACACTTCCAATCTGACTTCACACACATCCATTCTATGATTTCACACACCTCCATTCGTTGACATCAAAAACAACCATTCTATGACTTCACACAACTCCACTGTGAATTCACACACCTCCATTCTATGAATTCACACACCTCCATTTTATGACTTCACACACCTCCATTCTATGACTTCACACACCTCCATTCTGTGGCTTCACACACCTCCATTCTGTGATTTCACACACATCCAATCTGACTTCACACACCTCCATTAGATGACTTCACACACCTCCATTCGTTGACATCAAAAAACACCATTCTATGACTTCACAGAAGTCCATTTTGACTTCACACACCTCCATTCTATGAGTTCACACACCTCCATTTTATGACTTCACACACCTCCATTCTATGACTTCACACACCTCAATTCTATGACTTCACACACTCCATTCTATGACTTCACACACCTCCATTCTGTGACTTCACACACCTCAATTCTATGACTTCACACACTCCATTCTATGACTTCACACACCTCCATTCTGTGACTTCTCACACCACCATTTTGACTTCACATACCTCCATTCTGTGACTTCACACACCTCCATTCTGTGACTTCACACACCTCCGTTTTGACTTCACACCCTTCCATTCTGTGACTTCACACACCTCCATTCTGTGACTTCACACACCTCTATTGTTTCACTTCACACACCTCCATTCTTTGACTTCACACACCTCCATTCCATGACTTCACACACCTCCATTTTATGAGTTCACACACCTCCATTCTATGAGTTCACACACCTCCAATTTGACTTCACACACGTCCATTCTATGACTTCACACACCTTCATTCTTACTTCAGAAACATCCATTCTCTGACTTCACAAACCTCCATTCTGTGACTTCACACACTTCCATTCTGAATTCACACACCTCCATTCTGTGACTTCACACACCTCCACTCTATGATTTCAAACACCTTCATTCTTACTTCACAAACATCCATTCTTTGACTTCACACACCTCCATTCTGTGACTTCACACACCTTCATTCTGACTTCACACACTCCATTCTATGACTTCACACACCTGCATTCTGTGACTTCACACACCACTTTTTGACTTCACACAGCTCCATTCTGTGACGTCACACACCTCCATTCTATGACTTCACACACCTCAATTCTGTGACTTCACACACCTCCACTCTATGGCTTCAAACACCTTCATTCTTACTTCACAAACATCCATTCTGTGACTTCACACACCTCCATTCTGTGACTTCACACACCTTCATTCTGACTTCACACACCTCCATTCTGTGACTTCACACACCTCCATTCTGTGACTTCACACACCTCCATTCTGTGACTTCACACACCTCTATTGTTTCACTTCACACACCTCCATTCTTTGAATTCACACACCTCCATTCCATGACTTCACACACCTCCATTCTATGAGTTCACACACCTCCATTCTATGAGTTCACACACCTCCAATTTGACTTCACACACGTCCATTCTATGACTTCACACACCTTTATTCTTACTTCAGAAACATCCATTCTCTGACTTCACACACCTCCATTCTATGACTTCACAAACCTCCATTCTGTGACTTCACACACCTCCATTCTGAGTTCACACACCTCCATTCTGTGACTTCACACACCTCCATTCGTTGACATCAAAAACCACCATTCTATGACTTCAAACAACTCCATTTTAACTTCACACACCTCCATTCTATGAGTTCACACACCTCCATTTTATGACGTCACACACCTCCATTCTATCACTTCACACACCTCAATTCTATGACTTCACACACCTGCATTCTATGTCTTCACACACCTCCATTCTGTGACTTCACACACCTCCACTCTATGACTTGAAACACCTTCATTCTTACTTCACAAACATCCATTCTGTGACTTCACACACCTCCATTCTGTGATTTCACACACCTTCATTATGACTTCACACACCTCCATTCTGTGACTTCACACACCTCAATTCTGTGACTTCACACACCTCCATTCTGACTTCACATACCTCATTCTATGATTTCACACACCTGCATTCTATGACTTCACACACCTCCATTCTGTGACTTCACACACCTCCATTCTGTGACTTCACACACCTCCGTTTTGACTTCACACACTTCCATTCTGTGACTTCACAAACCTCCATTCTGTGACTTCACACACCTCTATTGTTTCACTTCACACACCTCCATTCTTTGACTTCACACACCTCAATTCCATGACTTCACACACCTCCATTCTATGAGTTCACACACCTCCATTCTATGAGTTCACACACCTCCAATTTGACTTCACACACCTCCATTCTATGACTTCACACACCTTCATTCTTACTTCAGAAACATCCATTCTCTGACTTCACACACCTCCATTCTATGACTTCACAAACCTCCATTCTGTAACTTCACACACCTCCATTCTGAGTTCACACACCTCCATTCTGTGACTTCACATACCTCCATTAGTTGACATCAAAAACCACCGTTCTATGACTTCACACAACTCCATTTTAACTTCACACATCTCCATTCCATGCGTTCACACACCTCCATTTTATGACTTCACACACCTACATTCGTTGACATCAAAAAACACCATTCTATGACTTCACACAACTCCATTTTGACTTCCCACACCTCCATTCTATGAGTTCACACACCTCCAATTTATGACTTCACACACCTCCATTCTTTGACTTCACACACCTCCATTCTGTGATTTCACACACCTCCAATCTCACTACACACACCTCCATTCTGTGACTTCACACACCTCCACTCTATGACTTCAAACACCTTCATTCTTACTTCACAAACATCCATTCTGTGACTTCACACACCTCCATTCTGTGACTTCACACACCTTCATTCTGACTTCACACAACTCCATTCTGTGACTTCATACACATCAATTCTGTGACTTCACACACCTCCATTCTGACTTCACACACCTCCATTCTATGATTTCACACACCTCCATTCTATGACTTCACACACCTCCATTCTGTGACTTCACACACCACCTTTTTGACTTCACACACCTCCATTCTGTGACTTCACACACCTCTATTCTGTGACTTCACACACTTCCGTTTTGACTTCACACACTTCCATTCTGGGACTGCATACACCTCCATTCTGTGACTTCACACAACTCTATTGTTTCACTTCACCCACCTATATTCTTTGACTTCACACAACTCCATTCCATGACTTCACACACCTGCATTCTATGAGTTCACACACCTCCATTCTATGAGTTCACACACCTCCAATTTGACTTCACACACGTCCATTCTATGACTTCACACACCTTCATTCTTACTTCAGAAACATCCATTCTCTGACTTCACACACCTACATTCTATGACTTCACAAACCTCCATTCTGTGACTTCACACACCTCCACTCTGAATTCACACACCTACATTCTGTGACTTCACACACCTATATTCTTCCTTCACACACCTCCATTCTATGACTTCACACACTTCCATTCTATGACTTCACACACCTCCATTCTGTGGCTTCACACACCTCCATTCTGAGTTCACACACCTCCATTCTGTGACTTCACACACCTCCATTCTGTGACTTCACACACCTCCATTCTGTGACTTCACACACCTCGATCCTATGACTTCACACACCTCCATTCTATGAATTCACACACCTCCATTCTGTGATTTCACACACCTCCATTCTGAGTTCACACACCTCCATTATATGACTTCACAAACCCCCATTCTGAGTTCACAGACCTCCATTCTATGACTTCACACAATTCCATTCTATGACTTCACACACCTCCATTCTGACTTCACACACATCCATTCTACCTTCACACACCTCAATTCTTTGACTTCACACACCTCCATTCTATGATTTCACACACTTCCATTCTATGACTTCACACACCTCCATTCTATGACTTCACACACCTCATTTCTGAGTTGACACACCTCCAATCTGTGATTTCACACACCTCCAATCTGACTTCACACACATCCATTCTATGATTTCACACACCTCCATTCGTTGACATCAAAAACAACCATTCTATGACTTCACACAACTCCATTGTGACTTCACACACCTCCATTCTATGAATTCACACACCTCCATTTTATGACTTCACAAACCTCCATTCTATGACTTCACACACCTCCATTCTGTGACTTCACACACCTCCATTCTATGACTTCACAAACCTCCATTCTGAGTTCACAGACCTCCATTCTATGACTTCACACACCTCCATTCTATGACTTCACTCACCTCCATTCTGACTTCACACACCTCCATTCTGAATTCACACACCTCAATTCTGTGACTTCACACAACTCCATTCAATGATTTCACACACTTCCATTCTATGACTTCACACACCTCCATTCTGTGGCTTCACACACCTACATTCTGAGTTCACACACCTCCATTCTGTGACTTCACACACCTCCATTCTGTGACTTCACACACCTCCATTCTGTGATTTCACACACCTCCAATCTGTGACTTCACACCCCTCCGTTTTGACTTCACACCCTTCCATTCTGTGACTTCACACACCTCCATTCTATGACTTCACAAACCTCCATTCGTTGACATCAAAAAACACCATTCTATGACTTCACAGTAGTCCATTTTGTCTTCACACACCTCCATTCTATGAGTTCACACACCCCCATTTTATGACTTCACACACCTGCATTCTATGACTTCACACACCTCAATTCTATGACTTCACACACTTCATTCTATGACTTCAAACACCTCCATTCTGTGACTTCACACACCTCAATTCTATGACTTCACACACTCCATACTATGACTTCCCACACCTCCATTCTGTGACTTCACACACCACCATTTTGACTTCACACACCTCCATTCTGTGACTTCACACACCTCCATTCTGTGACTTCACACACCTCCGTTTTGACTTCACACCCTTCCATTCTGTGACTTCACACACCTCCATTCTGTGACTTCACACACCTCTATTGTTTCACTTCACACACCTCCATTCTTTGACTTCACACACCTCCATTCCATGACTTCACACACCTCCATTCTATGAGTTCACACACCTCCATTCTATGAGTTCACACACCTCCAATTTGACTTCACACACGTCCATTCTCTGACTTCAAACACCTCCATTCTATGACTTCACAAACCTCCATTCTGTGACTTCACACACCTCCATTCTGAATTCACACACCTCCATTCTGTGACTTCACACACCTCCACTCTATGACTTCAAACACCTTCATTCTTACTTCACAAACATCCATTCTGTGACTTCACACACCTCCATTCTGTGACTTCACACACCTTCATTCTGACTTCACACACTCCATTCTATGACTTCACACACCTCCATTCTGTGACTTCACTCACCACCTTTTTGACTTCACACACCTCCATTCTGTGACTTCACACACCTCCATACTGTGACTTCACACACCTCCGTTTTGACTTCACACCCTTCCATTCTGTGACTTCACACACCTACATTCTGTGACTTCACACAACTATATTGTTTCACTTCACACACCTCTATTCTTTGACTTCACACACCTCCATTCCATGACTTCACACACCTCCATTCTATGAGTTCACACACCTCCATTCTATGAGTTCACACACCTCCAATTTGACTTCACACACGTCCATTCTATGACTTCACACACCTTCATTCTTACTTCAGAAACATCCATTCTCTGACTTCACACACCTCCATTCTATGACTCACAAACCACCATTCTGTGACTTCACACACCTCCATTCTGAATTCACACACCTCCATTCTGTGACTTCACACACCTCCATTCTTCCTTCACACACCTCCATTCTATGACTTCACACACTTCCATTCTATGACTTCACACACCTCCATTCTGTGGCGTCACACACCTCTATTCTGAGTTCACACACCTCCATTTTGTGACTTCACACACCTCCATTCTGTGACTTCACACACCTCCATTCTGTGTCTTCACACACCTCGATCCTATGACTTCACACACCTCCATTCTATGAATTCACACACCTCCATTCTGTCATTTCACACACCTCCATTCTATGACTTCACACACTTCCATTCTGTGACTTCACACACCTCCATTCTGAGTTCACACACCTCCATTCTATGACTTCACAAACCCCCATTCTGAGTTCACAGACCTCCATTCTATGACTTCACACACTTCTATTCTATGACTTCACCCACCTCCATTCTGACTTCACACACCTCCATTCTGACTTCACATACCTCAATTCTTTGACTTCACACACCTCCATTCTATGATTTCACACACTTCCATTCTATAACTTCACACACCTCCATTCTGTGACTTCACACACCTCATTTCTGAGTTGACACACCTCCATTCTGTGATTTCAGACACCTCCAATCTGACTTCACACACCTCCATTCTATGACTTCACACACCTTCATTCTTACTTCAGAAACATCCATTCTCTGACTTCACACACCTCCATTCTATGACTTCACACACCTCAATTCTGTGACTTCACACACCTCCACTCTATGGCTTCAAACACCTTCATTCTTACTTCACAAACATCCATTCTGTGACTTCACACACCTCCATTCTGTGACTTCACACACCTTCATTCTGACTTCACACACCTCCATTCTGTGACTTCACACACCTCCATTCTGTGACTTCACACACCTCCATTCTGTGACTTCACACACCTCTATTGTTTCACTTCACACACCTCCATTCTTTGAATTCACACACCTCCATTCCATGACTTCACACACCTCCATTCTATGAGTTCACACACCTCCATTCTATGAGTTCACACACCTCCAATTTGACTTCACACACGTCCATTCTATGACTTCACACACCTTTATTCTTACTTCAGAAACATCCATTCTCTGACTTCACACACCTCCATTCTATGACTTCACAAACCTCCATTCTGTGACTTCACACACCTCCATTCTGAGTTCACACACCTCCATTCTGTGACTTCACACACCTCCATTCGTTGACATCAAAAACCACCATTCTATGACTTCAAACAACTCCATTTTAACTTCACACACCTCCATTCTATGAGTTCACACACCTCCATTTTATGACGTCACACACCTCCATTCTATCACTTCACACACCTCAATTCTATGACTTCACACACCTGCATTCTATGTCTTCACACACCTCCATTCTGTGACTTCACACACCTCCACTCTATGACTTGAAACACCTTCATTCTTACTTCACAAACATCCATTCTGTGACTTCACACACCTCCATTCTGTGATTTCACACACCTTCATTATGACTTCACACACCTCCATTCTGTGACTTCACACACCTCAATTCTGTGACTTCACACACCTCCATTCTGACTTCACATACCTCATTCTATGATTTCACACACCTGCATTCTATGACTTCACACACCTCCATTCTGTGACTTCACACACCTCCATTCTGTGACTTCACACACCTCCGTTTTGACTTCACACACTTCCATTCTGTGACTTCACAAACCTCCATTCTGTGACTTCACACACCTCTATTGTTTCACTTCACACACCTCCATTCTTTGACTTCACACACCTCAATTCCATGACTTCACACACCTCCATTCTATGAGTTCACACACCTCCATTCTATGAGTTCACACACCTCCAATTTGACTTCACACACCTCCATTCTATGACTTCACACACCTTCATTCTTACTTCAGAAACATCCATTCTCTGACTTCACACACCTCCATTCTATGACTTCACAAACCTCCATTCTGTAACTTCACACACCTCCATTCTGAGTTCACACACCTCCATTCTGTGACTTCACATACCTCCATTAGTTGACATCAAAAACCACCGTTCTATGACTTCACACAACTCCATTTTAACTTCACACATCTCCATTCCATGCGTTCACACACCTCCATTTTATGACTTCACACACCTACATTCGTTGACATCAAAAAACACCATTCTATGACTTCACACAACTCCATTTTGACTTCCCACACCTCCATTCTATGAGTTCACACACCTCCAATTTATGACTTCACACACCTCCATTCTTTGACTTCACACACCTCCATTCTGTGATTTCACACACCTCCAATCTCACTACACACACCTCCATTCTGTGACTTCACACACCTCCACTCTATGACTTCAAACACCTTCATTCTTACTTCACAAACATCCATTCTGTGACTTCACACACCTCCATTCTGTGACTTCACACACCTTCATTCTGACTTCACACAACTCCATTCTGTGACTTCATACACATCAATTCTGTGACTTCACACACCTCCATTCTGACTTCACACACCTCCATTCTATGATTTCACACACCTCCATTCTATGACTTCACACACCTCCATTCTGTGACTTCACACACCACCTTTTTGACTTCACACACCTCCATTCTGTGACTTCACACACCTCTATTCTGTGACTTCACACACTTCCGTTTTGACTTCACACACTTCCATTCTGGGACTGCATACACCTCCATTCTGTGACTTCACACAACTCTATTGTTTCACTTCACCCACCTATATTCTTTGACTTCACACAACTCCATTCCATGACTTCACACACCTGCATTCTATGAGTTCACACACCTCCATTCTATGAGTTCACACACCTCCAATTTGACTTCACACACGTCCATTCTATGACTTCACACACCTTCATTCTTACTTCAGAAACATCCATTCTCTGACTTCACACACCTACATTCTATGACTTCACAAACCTCCATTCTGTGACTTCACACACCTCCACTCTGAATTCACACACCTACATTCTGTGACTTCACACACCTATATTCTTCCTTCACACACCTCCATTCTATGACTTCACACACTTCCATTCTATGACTTCACACACCTCCATTCTGTGGCTTCACACACCTCCATTCTGAGTTCACACACCTCCATTCTGTGACTTCACACACCTCCATTCTGTGACTTCACACACCTCCATTCTGTGACTTCACACACCTCGATCCTATGACTTCACACACCTCCATTCTATGAATTCACACACCTCCATTCTGTGATTTCACACACCTCCATTCTGAGTTCACACACCTCCATTATATGACTTCACAAACCCCCATTCTGAGTTCACAGACCTCCATTCTATGACTTCACACAATTCCATTCTATGACTTCACACACCTCCATTCTGACTTCACACACATCCATTCTACCTTCACACACCTCAATTCTTTGACTTCACACACCTCCATTCTATGATTTCACACACTTCCATTCTATGACTTCACACACCTCCATTCTATGACTTCACACACCTCATTTCTGAGTTGACACACCTCCAATCTGTGATTTCACACACCTCCAATCTGACTTCACACACATCCATTCTATGATTTCACACACCTCCATTCGTTGACATCAAAAACAACCATTCTATGACTTCACACAACTCCATTGTGACTTCACACACCTCCATTCTATGAATTCACACACCTCCATTTTATGACTTCACAAACCTCCATTCTATGACTTCACACACCTCCATTCTGTGACTTCACACACCTCCATTCTATGACTTCACAAACCTCCATTCTGAGTTCACAGACCTCCATTCTATGACTTCACACACCTCCATTCTATGACTTCACTCACCTCCATTCTGACTTCACACACCTCCATTCTGAATTCACACACCTCAATTCTGTGACTTCACACAACTCCATTCAATGATTTCACACACTTCCATTCTATGACTTCACACACCTCCATTCTGTGGCTTCACACACCTACATTCTGAGTTCACACACCTCCATTCTGTGACTTCACACACCTCCATTCTGTGACTTCACACACCTCCATTCTGTGATTTCACACACCTCCAATCTGTGACTTCACACCCCTCCGTTTTGACTTCACACCCTTCCATTCTGTGACTTCACACACCTCCATTCTATGACTTCACAAACCTCCATTCGTTGACATCAAAAAACACCATTCTATGACTTCACAGTAGTCCATTTTGTCTTCACACACCTCCATTCTATGAGTTCACACACCCCCATTTTATGACTTCACACACCTGCATTCTATGACTTCACACACCTCAATTCTATGACTTCACACACTTCATTCTATGACTTCAAACACCTCCATTCTGTGACTTCACACACCTCAATTCTATGACTTCACACACTCCATACTATGACTTCCCACACCTCCATTCTGTGACTTCACACACCACCATTTTGACTTCACACACCTCCATTCTGTGACTTCACACACCTCCATTCTGTGACTTCACACACCTCCGTTTTGACTTCACACCCTTCCATTCTGTGACTTCACACACCTCCATTCTGTGACTTCACACACCTCTATTGTTTCACTTCACACACCTCCATTCTTTGACTTCACACACCTCCATTCCATGACTTCACACACCTCCATTCTATGAGTTCACACACCTCCATTCTATGAGTTCACACACCTCCAATTTGACTTCACACACGTCCATTCTCTGACTTCAAACACCTCCATTCTATGACTTCACAAACCTCCATTCTGTGACTTCACACACCTCCATTCTGAATTCACACACCTCCATTCTGTGACTTCACACACCTCCACTCTATGACTTCAAACACCTTCATTCTTACTTCACAAACATCCATTCTGTGACTTCACACACCTCCATTCTGTGACTTCACACACCTTCATTCTGACTTCACACACTCCATTCTATGACTTCACACACCTCCATTCTGTGACTTCACTCACCACCTTTTTGACTTCACACACCTCCATTCTGTGACTTCACACACCTCCATACTGTGACTTCACACACCTCCGTTTTGACTTCACACCCTTCCATTCTGTGACTTCACACACCTACATTCTGTGACTTCACACAACTATATTGTTTCACTTCACACACCTCTATTCTTTGACTTCACACACCTCCATTCCATGACTTCACACACCTCCATTCTATGAGTTCACACACCTCCATTCTATGAGTTCACACACCTCCAATTTGACTTCACACACGTCCATTCTATGACTTCACACACCTTCATTCTTACTTCAGAAACATCCATTCTCTGACTTCACACACCTCCATTCTATGACTCACAAACCACCATTCTGTGACTTCACACACCTCCATTCTGAATTCACACACCTCCATTCTGTGACTTCACACACCTCCATTCTTCCTTCACACACCTCCATTCTATGACTTCACACACTTCCATTCTATGACTTCACACACCTCCATTCTGTGGCGTCACACACCTCTATTCTGAGTTCACACACCTCCATTTTGTGACTTCACACACCTCCATTCTGTGACTTCACACACCTCCATTCTGTGTCTTCACACACCTCGATCCTATGACTTCACACACCTCCATTCTATGAATTCACACACCTCCATTCTGTCATTTCACACACCTCCATTCTATGACTTCACACACTTCCATTCTGTGACTTCACACACCTCCATTCTGAGTTCACACACCTCCATTCTATGACTTCACAAACCCCCATTCTGAGTTCACAGACCTCCATTCTATGACTTCACACACTTCTATTCTATGACTTCACCCACCTCCATTCTGACTTCACACACCTCCATTCTGACTTCACATACCTCAATTCTTTGACTTCACACACCTCCATTCTATGATTTCACACACTTCCATTCTATAACTTCACACACCTCCATTCTGTGACTTCACACACCTCATTTCTGAGTTGACACACCTCCATTCTGTGATTTCAGACACCTCCAATCTGACTTCACACACCTCCATTCTATGACTTCACACACCTTCATTCTTACTTCAGAAACATCCATTCTCTGACTTCACACACCTCCATTCTATGACTTCACAAACCTCCATTCTGTAACTTCACACACCTCCATTCTGCGTTCACACACCTCCATTCTGTGACTTCACACACCTCCATTAGTTGACATCAAAAACCACCGTTCTATGACTTCACACAACTCCATTTTAACTTCACACATCTCCATTCCATGCGTTCACACACCTCCATTTTATGACTTCACACACCTACATTCGTTGACATCAAAAAACACCATTCTATGACTTCACACAACTCCATTTTGACTTCACACACCTCCATTCTATGAGTTCACACACCTCCAATTTATGACTTCACACACCTCCATTCTTTGACTTCACACACCTCCATTCTGTGATTTCACACACCTCCAATCTCACTTCACACACCTCCATTCTGTGACTTCACACACCTCCACTCTATGACTTCAAACACCTTCATTCTTACTTCACAAACATCCATTCTGTGACTTCACACACCTCCATTCTGTGACTTCACACACCTTCATTCTGACTTCACACAACTCCATTCTGTGACCTCATACACATCAATTCTGTGACTTCACACACCTCCATTCTGACTTCACACACCTCCATTCTATGATTTCACACACCTCCATTCTATGACTTCACACACCTCCATTCTGTGACTTCACACACCACCTTTTTGACTTCACACACCTCCATTCTGTGACTTCACACACCTCTATTCTGTGACTTCACACACTTCCGTTTTGACTTCACACACTTCCATTCTGGGACTGCACACACCTCCATTCTGTGACTTCACACAACTCTATTGTTTCACTTCACCCACCTATATTCTTTGACTTCACACAACTCCATTCCATGACTTCACACACCTGCATTCTATGAGTTCACACACCTCCATTCTATGAGTTCACACACCTCCAATTTGACTTCACACACGTCCATTCTATGACTTCACACACCTTCATTCTTACTTCAGAAACATCCATTCTCTGACTTCACACACCTACATTCTATGACTTCACAAACCTCCATTCTGTGACTTCACACACCTCCACTCTGAATTCACACACCTACATTCTGTGACTTCACACACCTATATTCTTCCTTCACACACCTCCATTCTATGACTTCACACACTTCCATTCTATGACTTCACACACCTCCATTCTGTGGCTTCACACACCTCCATTCTGAGTTCACACACCTCCATTCTGTGACTTCACACACCTCCATTCTGTGACTTCACACACCTCCATTCTGTGACTTCACACACCTCGATCCTATGACTTCACACACCTCCATTCTATGAATTCACACACCTCCATTCTGTGATTTCACACACCTCCATTCTGAGTTCACACACCTCCATTATATGACTTCACAAACCCCCATTCTGAGTTCACAGACCTCCATTCTATGACTTCACACAATTCCATTCTATGACTTCACACACCTCCATTCTGACTTCACACACATCCATTCTACCTTCACACACCTCAATTCTTTGACTTCACACACCTCCATTCTATGATTTCACACACTTCCATTCTATGACTTCACACACCTCCATTCTATGACTTCACACACCTCATTTCTGAGTTGACACACCTCCAATCTGTGATTTCACACACCTCCAATCTGACTTCACACACATCCATTCTATGATTTCACACACCTCCATTCGTTGACATCAAAAACAACCATTCTATGACTTCACACAACTCCATTGTGACTTCACACACCTCCATTCTATGAATTCACACACCTCCATTTTATGACTTCACAAACCTCCATTCTATGACTTCACACACCTCCATTCTGTGACTTCACACACCTCCATTCTATGACTTCACAAACCTCCATTCTGAGTTCACAGACCTCCATTCTATGACTTCACACACCTCCATTCTATGACTTCACTCACCTCCATTCTGACTTCACACACCTCCATTGTGAATTCACACACCTCCATTCTGTGGCTTCACACACCTACATTCTGAGTTCACACACCTCCATTCTGTGACTTCACACACCTCCATTCTGTGACTTCACACACCTCCATTCTGTGATTTCACACACCTCCAATCTGTGACTTCACACCCCTCCGTTTTGACTTCACACCCTTCCATTCTGTGACTTCACACACCTCCATTTTATGACTTCACAAACCTCCATTCGTTGACATCAAAAAACACCATTCTATGACTTCACAGTAGTCCATTTTGTCTTTACACACCTCCATTCTATGAGTTCACACACCTCCATTTTATGACTTCACACACCTCCATTCTATGACTTCACACACCTCAATTCCATGACTTCACACACTTCATTCTATGACTTCAAACACCTCCATTCTGTGACTTCACACACCTGAATTCTATGACTTCACACACTCCATACTATGACTTCCCACACCTCCATTCTGTGACTTCACACACCACCATTTTGACTTCACACACCTCCATTCTGTGACTTCACACACCTCCATTCTGTGACTTCACACACCTCCGTTTTGACTTCACACCCTTCCATTCTGTGACTTCACACACCTCCATTCTGTGACTTCACACACCTCTATTGTTTCACTTCACACACCTCCATTCTTTGACTTCACACACCTCCATTCCATGACTTCACACACCTCCATTCTATGAGTTCACACACCTCCATTCTATGAGTTCACACACCTCCAATTTGACTTCACACACGTCCATTCTATGACTTCACACACCTTCATTCTTCCTTCAGAAACATCCATTCTCTGACTTCACACACCTCCATTCTATGACTTCACAAACCTCCATTCTGTGACTTCACACACCTCCATTCTGAATTCACACACCTCCATTCTGTGACTTCACACACCTCCACTCTATGACTTCAAACACCTTCATTCTTACTTCACAAACATCCATTCTGTGACTTCACACACCTCCATTCTGTGACTTCACACACCTTCATTCTGACTTCACACACTCCATTCTATGACTTCACACACCTCCATTCTGTGACTTCACTCACCACCTTTTTGACTTCACACACCTCCATTCTGTGACTTCACACACCTCCATACTGTGACTTCACACACCTCCGTTTTGACTTCACACCCTTCCATTCTGTGACTTCACACACCTACATTCTGTGACTTCACACAACTATATTGTTTCACTTCACACACCTCTATTCTTTGACTTCACACACCTCCATTCCATGACTTCACACACCTCCATTCTATGAGTTCACACACCTCCATTCTATGAGTTCACACACCTCCAATTTGACTTCACACACGTCCATTCTATGACTTCACACACCTTCATTCTTACTTCAGAAACATCCATTCTCTGACTTCACACACCTCCATTCTATGACTCACAAACCACCATTCTGTGACTTCACACACCTCCATTCTGAATTCACACACCTCCATTCTGTGACTTCACACACCTCCATTCTTCCTTCACACACCTCCATTCTATGACTTCACACACTTCCATTCTATGACTTCACACACCTCCATTCTGTGGCGTCACACACCTCTATTCTGAGTTCACACACCTCCATTTTGTGACTTCACACACCTCCATTCTGTGACTTCACACACCTCCATTCTGTGTCTTCACACACCTCGATCCTATGACTTCACACACCTCCATTCTATGAATTCACACACCTCCATTCTGTCATTTCACACACCTCCATTCTATGACTTCACACACTTCCATTCTGTGACTTCACACACCTCCATTCTGAGTTCACACACCTCCATTCTATGACTTCACAAACCCCCATTCTGAGTTCACAGACCTCCATTCTATGACTTCACAAACTTCTATTCTATGACTTCACCCACCTCCATTCTGACTTCACACACCTCCATTCTGACTTCACATACCTCAATTCTTTGATTTCACACACCTCCATTCTATGATTTCACACACTTCCATTCTATAACTTCACACACCTCCATTCTGTGACTTCACACACCTCATTTCTGAGTTGACACACCTACATTCTGTTATTTCAGACACCTCCAATCTGACTTCACACACCTCCATTCTATGACTTCACACACCTCCATTCGTTGACATCAAAAACAACCATTCTATGACTTAACACAACTCCATTGTGACTTCACACACCTCCATTCTATGAATTCACACACCTCCATTCTGTGACTTCACACACCTCCACTCTATGGCTTCAAACACCTTCATTCTTACTTCACAAACATCCATTCTGTGACTTCACACACCTCCATTCTGTGACTTCACACTCCTTCATTCTGACTTCACACACCTCCATTCTGTGACTTCACACACCTCCATTCTGTGACTTCACACACCTCCATTCTGTGACTTCACACACCTCTACTGTTTCACTTCACACACCTCCATTCTTTGAATTCACACACCTCCATTCCATGACTTCACACACCTCCATTCTATGAGTTCACACACCTCCATTCTATGAGTTCACACACCTCCAATTTGACTTCACACACGTCCATTCTATGACTTCACACACCTTCATTCTTACTTCAGAAACATCCATTCTCTGACTTCACACACCTCCATTCTATGACTTCACAAACCTCCATTCTGTGACTTCAAACACCTCCATTCTGAGTTCACACACCTCCATTCTGTGACTTCACACACCTCCATTCGTTGACATAAAAACCACCATTCTATGACTTCAAACAACTCCATTTTAACTTCACACACCTCCATTCTATGAGTTCACACACCTCCATTTTATGACGTCACACACCTCCATTCTATCACTTCACACACCTCAATTCTATGACTTCACACACCTGCATTCTATGTCTTCACACACCTCCATTCTGTGACTTCACACACCTCCACTCTATGACTTGAAACACCTTCATTCTTACTTCACAAACATCCATTCTGTGACTTCACACACCTCCATTCTGTGATTTCACACACCTTCATTCTGACTTCACACACCTCCATTCTGTGACTTCACACACCTCAATTCTGTGACTTCACACACCTCCATTCTGACTTCACATACCTCATTCTATGATTTCACACACCTGCATTCTATGACTTCACACACCTCCATTCTGTGACTTCACACACCTCCATTCTGTGACTTCACACACCTCCATTTTGACTTCACACACTTCCATTCTGTGACTTCACAAACCTCCATTCTGTGACTTCACACACCTCTATTGTTTCACTTCACACACCTCCATTCTTTGACTTCACACACCTCCATTCCATGACTTCACAAACCTCCATTCTATGAGTTCACACACCTCCATTCTATGAGTTCACACACCTCCAATTTGACTTCACACACCTCCATTCTGTGACTTCATACACCTCCACTCTATGGCTTCAAACACCTTCATTCTTACTTCACAAACATCCATTCTGTGACTTCACACACCTCCATTCTGTGACTTCACACACCTTCATTCTGACTTCACACACCTCCATTCTGTGACTTCACACACCTCCATTCTGTGACTTCACACACCTCAATTCTGTGACTTCACACACCTCTATTGTTTCACTTCACACACCTCCATTCTTTGAATTCACACACCTCCATTCCATGACTTCACACACCTCCATTCTATGAGTTCACACACCTCCATTCTATGAGTTCACACACCTCCAATTTGACTTCACACACGTCCATTCTATGACTTCACACACCTTCATTCTTACTTCAGAAACATCCATTCTCTGACTTCACACACCTCCATTCTATGACTTCACAAACCTCCATTCTGTGACTTCACACACCTCCATTCTGAGTTCACACACCTCCATTCTGTGACTTCACACACCTCCATTCGTTGACATAAAAACCACCATTCTATGACTTCAAACAACTCCATTTTAACTTCACACACCTCCATTCTATGAGTTCACACACCTCCATTCTATGAGTTCACACACCTCCAATTTGACTTCACACACGTCCATTCTATGACTTCACACACCTTCATTCTTACTTCAGAAACATCCATTCTCTGACTTCACACACCTACATTCTATGACTTCACAAACCTCCATTCTGTGACTTCACACACCTCCACTCTGAATTCACACACCCACATTCTGTGACTTCACACACCTATATTCTTCCTTCACACACCTCCATTCTATGACTTCACACACTTCCATTCTATGACTTCACACACCTCCATTCTGTGGCTTCACACACCTCCATTCTGAGTTCACACACCTCCATTCTGTGACTTCACACACCTCCATTCTGTGACTTCACACACCTCCATTCTGTGACTTCACACACCTCGATCCTATGACTTCACACACCTCCATTCTATGAATTCACACACCTCCATTCTGTGATTTCACACACCTCCATTCTGAGTTCACACACCTCCATTATATGACTTCACAAACCCCCATTCTGAGTTCACAGACCTCCATTCTATGACTTCACACAATTCCATTCTATGACTTCACACACCTCCATTCTGACTTCACACACATCCATTCTACCTTCACACACCTCAATTCTTTGACTTCACACACCTCCATTCTATGATTTCACACACTTCCATTCTATGACTTCACACACCTCCATTCTATGACTTCACACACCTCATTTCTGAGTTGACACACCTCCAATCTGTGATTTCACACACCTCCAATCTGACTTCACACACATCCATTCTATGATTTCACACACCTCCATTCGTTGACATCAAAAACAACCATTCTATGACTTCACACAACTCCATTGTGACTTCACACACCTCCATTCTATGAATTCACACACCTCCATTTTATGACTTCACAAACCTCCATTCTATGACTTCACACACCTCCATTCTGTGACTTCACACATCTCCATTCTATGACTTCACAAACCTCCATTCTGAATTCACACACCTCAATTCTGTGACTTCACACACCTCCATTCAATGATTTCACACACTTCCATTCTATGACTTCACACACCTCCATTCTGTGGCTTCACACACCTACATTCTGAGTTCACACACCTCCATTCTGTGACTTCACACACCTCCATTCTGTGACTTCACACACCTCCATTGTGTGATTTCACACACCTCCAATCTGTGACTTCACACCCCTCCGTTTTGACTTCACACCCTTCCATTCTGTGACTTCACACACCTCCATTCTATGACTTCACAAACCTCCATTCGTTGACATCAAAAAACACCATTCTATGACTTCACAGTAGTCCATTTTGTCTTCACACACCTCCATTCTATGAGTTCACACACCTCCATTTTATGACTTCACACACCTCCATTCTATGACTTCACACACCTCAATTCTATGACTTCACACACTTCATTCTATGACTTCAAACACCTCCATTCTGTGACTTCACACACCTGAATTCTATGACTTCACACACTCCATACTATGACTTCCCACACCTCCATTCTGTGACTTCACACACCACCATTTTGACTTCACACACCTCCATTCTGTGACTTCACACACCTCCATTCTGTGACTTCACACACCTCCGTTTTGACTTCACACCCTTCCATTCTGTGACTTCACACACCTCCATTCTGTGACTTCACACACCTCTATTGTTTCACTTCACACACCTCCATTCTTTGACTTCACACACCTCCATTCCATGACTTCACACACCTCCATTCTATGAGTTCACACACCTCCATTCTATGAGTTCACACACCTCCAATTTGACTTCACACACGTCCATTCTATGACTTCACACACATTCATTCTTCCTTCAGAAACATCCATTCTCTGACTTCACACACCTCCATTCTATGACTTCACAAACCTCCATTCTGTGACTTCACACACCTCCATTCTGAATTCACACACCTCCATTCTGTGACTTCACACACCTCCACTCTATGACTTCAAACACCTTCATTCTTACTTCACAAACATCCATTCTGTGACTTCACACACCTCCATTCTGTGACTTCACACACCTTCATTCTGACTTCACACACTCCATTCTATGACTTCACACACCTCCATTCTGTGACTTCACTCACCACCTTTTTGACTTCACACACTTCCATTCTGTGACTTCACACACCTCCATACTGTGACTTCACACACCTCCGTTTTGACTTCACACCCTTCCATTCTGTGACTTCACACACCTACATTCTGTGACTTCACACAACTATATTGTTTCACTTCACACACCTCTATTCTTTGACTTCACACACCTCCATTCCATGACGTCACACACCTCCATTCTATGAGTTCACACACCTCCATTCTATGAGTTCACACACCTCCAATTTGACTTCACACACGTCCATTCTATGACTTCACACACCTTCATTCTTACTTCAGAAACATCCATTCTCTGACTTCACACACCTCCATTCTATGACTCACAAACCACCATTCTGTGACTTCACACACCTCCATTCTGAATTCACACACCTCCATTCTGTGACTTCACACACCTCCATTCTTCCTTCACACACCTCCATTCTATGACTTCACACACTTCCATTCTATGACTTCACACACCTCCATTCTGTGGCGTCACACACCTCTATTCTGAGTTCACACACCTCCATTTTGTGACTTCACACACCTCCATTCTGTGACTTCACACACCTCCATTCTGTGTCTTCACACACCTCGATCCTATGACTTCACACACCTCCATTCTATGAATTCACACACCTCCATTCTGTCATTTCACACACCTCCATTCTATGACTTCACACACTTCCATTCTGTGACTTCACACACCTCCATTCTGAGTTCACACACCTCCATTCTATGACTTCACAAACCCCCATTCTGAGTTCACAGACCTCCATTCTATGACTTCACAAACTTCTATTCTATGACTTCACCCACCTCCATTCTGACTTCACACACCTCCATTCTGACTTCACACACATCCATTCTACCTTCACACACCTCAATTCTTTGACTTCACACACCTCCATTCTATGATTTCACACACTTCCATTCTATAACTTCACACAGCTCCATTCTGTGACTTCACACACCTCATTTCTGAGTTGACACACCTCCATTCTGTGATTTCAGACACCTCCAATCTGACTTCACACACCTCCATTCTATGACTTCACACACCTCCATTCGTTGACATCAAAAACAACCATTCTATGACTTAACACAACTCCATTGTGACTTCACACACCTCCATTCTATGAATTCACACACCTCCATTCTGTGACTTCACACACCTCCACTCTATGGCTTCAAACACCTTCATTCTTACTTCACAAACATCCATTCTGTGACTTCACACACCTCCATTCTGTGACTTCACACACCTTCATTCTGACTTCACACACCTCCATTGTGTGACTTCACACACCTCCATTCTGTGACTTCACACACCTCAATTCTGTGACTTCACACACCTCTATTGTTTCACTTCACACACCTCCATTCTTTGAATTCACACACCTCCATTCCATGACTTCACACACCTCCATTCTATGAGTTCACACACCTCCATTCTATGAGTTCACACACCTCCAATTTGACTTCACACACGTCCATTCTATGACTTCACACACCTTCATTCTTACTTCAGAAACATCCATTCTCTGACTTCACACACCTCCATTCTATGACTTCACAAACCTCCATTCTGTGACTTCACACACCTCCATTCTGAGTTCACACACCTCCATTCTGTGACTTCACACACCTCCATTCGTTGACATAAAAACCACCATTCTATGACTTCAAACAACTCCATTTTAACTTCACACACCTCCATTCTATGAGTTCACACACCTCCATTTTATGACGTCACACACCTCCATTCTATCACTTCACACACCTCAATTCTATGACTTCACACACCTGCATTCTATGTCTTCACACACCTCCATTCTGTGACTTCACACACCTCCACTCTATGACTTAAAACACCTTCATTCTTACTTCACAAACATCCATTCTGTGACTTCACACACCTCCATTCTGTGATTTCACACACCTTCATTCTGACTTCACACACCTCCATTCTGTGACTTCACACACCTCAATTCTGTGACTTCACACACCTCCATTCTGACTTCACATACCTCATTCTATGATTTCACACACCTGCATTCTATGACTTCACACACCTCCATTCTGTGACTTCACACACCTCCATTCTGTGACTTCACACACCTCCATTTTGACTTCACACACTTCCATTCTGTGACTTCACAAACCTCCATTCTGTGACTTCACACACCTCTATTGTTTCACTTCACACACCTCCATTCTTTGACTTCACACACCTCCATTCCATGACTTCACACACCTCCATTCTATGAGTTCACACTCCTCCATTCTATGAGTTCACACACCTCCAATTTGACTTCACACACCTCCATTCTGTGACTTCATACACCTCCACTCTATGGCTTCAAACACCTTCATTCTTACTTCACAAACATCCATTCTGTGACTTCACACACCTCCATTCTGTGACTTCACACACCTTCATTCTGACTTCACACACCTCCATTCTGTGACTTCACACACCTCCATTCTGTGACTTCACACACCTCAATTCTGTGACTTCACACACCTCTATTGTTTCACATCACACACCTCCATTCTTTGAATTCACACACCTCCATTCCATGACTTCACACACCTCCATTCTATGAGTTCACACACCTCCATTCTATGAGTTCACACACCTCCAATTTGACTTCACACACGTCCATTCTATGACTTCACACACCTTCATTCTTACTTCAGAAACATCCATTCTCTGACTTCACACACCTCCATTCTATGACTTCACAAACCTCCATTCTGTGACTTCACACACCTCCATTCTGAGTTCACACACCTCCATTCTGTGACTTCACACACCTCCATTCGTTGACATCAAAAACCACCATTCTATGACTTCAAACAACTCCATTTTAACTTCACACACCTCCATTCTATGAGTTCACACACCTCCATTTTATGACGTCACACACCTCCATTCTATCACTTCACACACCTCAATTCTATGACTTCACACACCTGCATTCTATGTCTTCACACACCTCCATTCTGTGACTTCACACACCTCCACTCTATGACTTGAAACACCTTCATTCTTACTTCACAAACATCCATTCTCTGACTTCACACACCTCCATTCTGTGATTTCACACACCTTCATTCTGACTTCACACACCTCCATTCTTTGACTTCACACACCTCAATTCTGTGACTTCACACACCTCCATTCTGACTTCACATACCTCATTCTATGATTTCACACACCTGCATTCTATGACTTCACACACCTCCATTCTGTGACTTCACACACCTCCATTCTGTGACTTCACACACCTCCGTTTTGACTTCACACACTTCCATTCTGTGACTTCACAAACCTCCATTCTGTGACTTCACACACCTCTATTGTTTCACTTCACACACCTCCATTCTTTGACTTCACACACCTCCATTCCATGACTTCACACACCTCCATTCTATGAGTTCACACACCTCCATTCTATGAGTTCACACACCTCCAATTTGACTTCACACACCTCCATTCTATGACTTCACACACCTTCATTCTTACTTCAGAAACATCCATTCTCTGACTTCACACACCTCCATTCTATGACTTCACAAACCTCCATTCTGTAACTTCACACACCTCCATTCTGAGTTCACACACCTCCATTCTGTGACTTCACACACCTCCATTAGTTGACATCAAAAACCACCGTTCTATGACTTCACACAACTCCATTTTAACTTCACACATCTCCATTCCATGCGTTCACACACCTCCATTTTATGACTTCACACACCTCCATTCGTTGACATCAAAAAACACCATTCTATGACTTCACACAACTCCATTTTGACTTCACACACCTCCATTCTATGAGTTCACACACCTCCAATTTATGACTTCACACACCTCCATTCTATGACTTCACACACCTCCATTCTGTGACTTCACACACCTCCACTCTATGACTTCAAACACCTTCATTCTTACTTCACAAACATCCATTCTGTGACTTCACACACCTCCATTCTGTGACTTCACACACCTTCATTCTGACTTCACACAACTCCATTCTGTGACTTCATACACATCAATTCTGTGACTTCACACACCTCCATTCTGACTTCACACACCTCCATTCTATGATTTCACACACCTCCATTCTATGACTTCACACACCTCCATTCTGTGACTTCACACACCACCTTTTTGACTTCACACACCTCCATTCTGTGACTTCACACACCTCTATTCTGTGACTTCACACACTTCCATTTTGACTTCACACACTTCCATTCTGGGACTGCACACACCTCCATTCTGTGACTTCACACAACTCTATTGTTTCACTTCACACACCTATATTCTTTGACTTCACACAACTCCATTCCATGACTTCACACACCTGCATTCTATGAGTTCACACACCTCCATTCTATGAGTTCACACACCTCCAATTTGACTTCACACACGTCCATTCTATGACTTCACACACCTTCATTCTTACTTCAGAAACATCCATTCTCTGACTTCACACACCTACATTCTATGACTTCACAAACCTCCATTCTGTGACTTCACACACCTCCACTCTGAATTCACACACCTACATTCTGTGACTTCACACACCTACATTCTTCCTTCACACACCTCCATTCTATGACTTCACATACTTCCATTCTATGACTTCACACACCTCCATTCTGTGGCTTCACACACCTCCATTCTGAGTTCACACACCTCCATTCTGTGACTTCACACACCTCCATTCTGTGACTTCACACACCTCCATTCTGTGACTTCACACACCTCGATCCTATGACTTCACACACCTCCATTCTATGAATTCACACACCTCCATTCTGTGATTTCACACACCTCCATTCAGAGTTCACACACCTTCATTATATGACTTCACAAACCCCCATTCTGAGTTCACAGACCTCCATTCTATGACTTCACACAATTCCATTCTATGACTTCACACACCTCCATTCTGTGGCTTCACACACCTACATTCTGAGTTCACACACCTCCATTCTGTGACTTCACACACCTCCATTCTGTGACTTCACACACCTCCATTCTGTGATTTCACACACCTCCAATCTGTGACTTCACACACCTCCGTTTTGACTTCACACCCTTCCATTCTGTGACTTCACACACCTCCATTCTATGACTTCACAAAACTCCATTCGTTGACATCAAAAACACCATTCTATGACTTCACAGAAGTCCATTTTGTCTTCACACACCTCCATTCTATGAGTTCACACACCTCCATTTTATGACTTCACACACCTCCATTCTATGACTCCACACACCTCAATTCTATGACTTCACACACTTCATTCTATGACTTCAAACACCTCCATTCTGTGACTTCACACACCTCAATTCTATGACTTCACACACTTCATTCTATGACTTCACACACCTCCATTCTGTGACTTCACACACCACCATTTTGACTTCACACACCTTCATTCTGTGACTTCACACACCTCCATTCTGTGACTTCACACACCTCCGTTTTGACTTCACACCCTTCAATTCTGTGACTTCACACACCTCCATTCTGTGACTTCACACACCTCTATTGTTTCACTTCACACACCTCCATTCTTTGACTTCACACACCTCCATTCCATGACTTCACACAACTCCATTCTATGAGTTCACACACCTCCAATTTGACTTCACACACGTCCATTCTATGACTTCACACACCTTCATTCTTCCTTCAGAAACATCCATTCTCTGACTTCACACACCTCCATTCTATGACTTCACAAACCTCCATTCTGTGACTTCACACACCTCCATTCTGAATTCACACACCTCCATTCTGTGACTTCACACACCTCCACACTATGACTTCAAACACCTTCATTCTTACTTCACAAACATCCATTCTGTGACTTCACACACCTCCATTCTGTGACTTCACACACCTTCATTCTGACTTCACACACTCCATTCTATGACTTCACACACCTCCATTCTGTGACTTCACTCACCACCTTTTTGACTTCACACACCTCCATTCTGTGACTTCACACACCTCCATACTGTGACTTCACACACCTCCGTTTTGACTTCACACCCTTCCATTCTGTGACTTCACACACCTACATTCTGTGACTTCACACAACTATATTGTTTCACTTCACACACCTCTATTCTTTGACTTCACACACCTCCATTCCATGACTTCACACACCTCCATTCTATGAGTTCACACACCTCCATTCTATGAGTTCACACACCTCCAATTTGACTTCACACACGTCCATTCTATGACTTCACACACCTTCATTCTTACTTCAGAAACATCCATTCTATGACTTCACAAACCACCATTCTGTGACTTCACACACCTCCATTCTGAATTCACACACCTCCATTCTATGACTTCACACACTTCCATTCTATGACTTCACACACCTCCATTCTGTGGCGTCACACACCTCTATTCTGAGTTCACACACCTCCATTTTGTGACTTCACACACCTACATTCTGTGACTTTACACACCTCCATTCTGTGTCTTCACACACCTCGATCCTATGACTTCACACACCTCCATTCTATGAATTCACACACCTCCATTCTGTCATTTCACACACCTCCATTCTATGACTTCACACACTTCCATTCTGTGACTTCACACACCTCCATTCTGAGTTCACACACCTCCATTCTATGACTTCACAAACCCCCATTCTGAGTTCACAGACCTCCATTCTATGACTTCACACACTTCTATTCTATGACTTCACCCACCTCCATTCTGACTTCACACACCTCCATTCTGACTTCACATACCTCAATTCTTTGACTTCACACACCTCCATTCTATGATTTCACACACTTCCATTCTATAACTTCACACACCTCCATTCTGTGACTTCACACACCACATTTCTGAGTTGACACACCTCCATTCTGGGATTTCAGACACCTCCAATCTGACTTCACACACCTCCATTCTATGACTTCACACACCTCCATTCGTTGACATCAAAAACAACCATTCTATGACTTAACACAACTCCATTGTGACTTCACACACCTCCATTCTATGAATTCACACACCTCCATTTTATGACTTCACACACCTCCATTCTATGACTTCACACACATCCATTCTGTGACTTCACACACATCCATTCTATGACTTCACAAACTTCCATTCTGAGTTCACAGACCTCCATTCTATATCTTCACACACCTCCATTCTATGACTGCACTCACCTCCATTCTGACTTCACACACCTCCATTCTGAATTCACACACCTCCATTCTGTGACTTCACACACATCCATTCTATGACTTCACAAACTTCCATTCTGAGTTCACAGACCTCCATTCTATATCTTCACACACCTCCATTCTATGACTGCACTCACCTCCATTCTGACTTCACACACCTCCATTCTGAATTCACACACCTCCATTCTGTGACTTCACACACCTCCATTCTTCCTTCACACTCCCCCATTCTATGACTTCACCCACTTCCATTCTATGACTTCACACACCTCCATTCTGTGGCTTCACACACCTCCATTCTGAGTTCACCCACCTCCATTCTGTGACTTCACACACCTCCATTCTGTGACTTCACACACCTCCATTCTATGACTTCACACACCTCCATTCGTTGACATCAAAAAACACCATTTTATGATTTCACACAACTCCATTTTTACTTCACACACCTCCATTCTATGAGTTCACACACCTCCATTTTATGACTTCACACACCTCCATTCTATGACTTCACACACCTCAATTCTATGACTTCACACACCTCCATTCTATGACTTCACACACCTCCATTCTGTGACTTCACACACCTCCACTCTATGACTACTAACACGTCATTCTTACTTCACAAACATCCATTCTGTGACTTCACACACCTCCATTCTGTGATTTCACACACCTTCATTCTGACTTCACACACCTCCATTCTGTGACTTCACACACCTCAATTCTGTGACTTCACACACCTCCATTCTGACTTCACATACATTCATTCTATGATTTCACACACCTCCTTTCTATGATTTCACACAGTTCCATTCTATCACTTCACACACCTCCATTCTGTGGCTTCAGAAACCTACATTCTGAGTTCACACACCTCCATTCTGTGACTTCACACACCTCCATTCTGTGACTTCACACACCTCCATTCTGTGACTTCACTCACCTCGATCCTATGACTTCACACACCTCCATTCCATGACTTCACACACCTCCATTCTGTGGCTTCACATACCTCCATTCTGAGTTCACACAACTCTATTCTGTGACTTCACACACCTCCATTCTGTGACTTCACACACCTCCATTCTGTGACTTCACTCACCTCGATCCTATGACTTCACACACCTCCATTTTATGACTTCACACACCTCCATTCTGTGGCTTCACACACCTCCATTCTGAGTTCACACACCTCCATTCTGTGACTTCACACACCTCCATTCTGTGACTTCACACACCTCCATTCTGTGACTTCACACACCTCGATCCTATGACTTCACACACCTCCATTCTATGAATTCACACACCTCCATTCTGTGATTTCACACACCTCCATTCTATGACTTCACACACCTCCATTCGTTGACATCAAAAAACACCATTCTATGACTTCACAGAACTCCATTCTGTGACTTCACACACCTCCATTCTATGAGTTCACACACCTCCACTTTATGACTTCACACACCTCCATTCTATAACTTCACACACCTCAATTCTATGACTTCACACACTCCATTCTATGACTTCACACACATCCATTCTGTGACTTCACACACCTCCACTCTATGGCTTCAAACACCTTCATTCTTACTTCACAAGCATCCATTCTGTGACTTTACACACCTCCATTCCGTGACTTCACACACCTTCATTCTGACTTCACACACCTCCATTCTGTGACTTCACACACCTCCATTCTGTGACTTCACACACCTCAATTCTGTGACTTCACACACCTCTATTGTTTCACTTCACACACCTCCATTCTTTGAATTCAACACCTCCATTCCATGACTTCACACACCTCCATTCTATGAGTTCACACACCTCCATTCTATGAGTTCACACACCTCCAATTTGACTTCACACACGTCCATTCTATGACTTCACACACCTTCATTCTTACTTCAGAAACATCCATTCTCTGACTTCACACACCTCCATTCTATGACTTCACAAACCTCCATTCTGTGACTTCACACACCTCCATTCTGAGTTCACACACCTCCATTCTGTGACTTCACACACCTCCATTCGTTGACATCAAAAACCACCATTCTATGACTTCAAACAACTCCATTTTAACTTCACACACCTCCATTCTATGAGTTCACACACCTCCATTTTATGACGTCACACACCTCCATTCTATGACTTCACACACCTCAATTCTGTGACTTCACACACCTCCACTCTATGGCTTCAAACACCTTCATTCTTACTTCACAAGCATCCATTCTGTGACTTCACACACCTCAATTCTGTGACTTCACACACCTTCATTCTGACTTCACACACCTCCATTCTGTGACTTCACACACCTCCATTTTGTGACTTCACACACCTCCATTCTGTGACTTCACACACCTCTATTGTTTCACTTCACACACCTCCATTCTTTGAATTCAACACCTCCATTCCATGACTTCACACACCTCCATTCTATGAGTTCACACACCTCCATTCTATGACTTCACACACCTCCAATTTGACTTCACACACCTCCATTCTATGACTTCACACACTTCCATTCTATGACTTCACACACCTCCATTCTGTGACTTCACACACCTCCATTCTGTGACTTCACACACCTCAATTCTTTGACTTCACACACCTCCATTCTATGATTTCACACACTTCCATTCTATGACTTCACAGACCTCCATTCTATGACTTCACACACCTCATTTCTGAGTTGACACACCTCCAATCTGTGATTTCACACACCTCCAATCTGACTTCACACACATCCATTCTATGATTTCACACACCTCCATTCGTTGACATCAAAAACAACCATTCTATGACTTCACACTCCTCCATTCTGTCATTTCACACACCTCCATTCTATGACTTCACACACTTCCATTCTGTGACTTCACACACCTCCATTCTGTGTTCACACACCTCCATTCTATGACTTCACAAACCCCCATTCTGAGTTCACAAACCTCCATTCTATGACTTCACACACTTCCATTCTATGACTTCACCCACCTCCATTCTGACTTCACACACCTCCATTCTGACTTCACATACCTCAATTCTTTGACTTCACACACCTCCATTCTATGATTTCACACACTTCCATTCTATAACTTCACACACCTCCATTCTGTGACTTCACACACCTCATTTCTGAGTTGACACACCTCCATTCTGTGATTTCAGACACCTCCAATCTGACTTCACACACCTCCATTCTATGACTTCACACACCTCCATTCGTTGACATCAAAAACAACCATTCTATGACTTCACACAACTCCATTGTGACTTCACACACCTCCATTCTATGAATTCACACACCTCCATTTTATGACTTCACACACCTCCATTCTATGACTTCACACACCTCCATTCTGTGACTTCACACACCTCCTTTCTATGACTTCACAAACCTCCATTCTGAGTTCACAGACCTCCATTCTATGACTTCACACACCTCCATTCTATGACTGCACTCACCTCCATTCTGACTTCACAGACCTCCATTCTGAATTCACACACCTCCATTCTGTGACTTCACACACCTCCATTCTTCCTTCACACTACTCCATTCTATGACTTCACACACTTCCATTCTATGACTTCACACACCTCCATTCTGTGGCTTCACACACCTCCATTCTGAGTTCACCCACCTCCATTCTGTGACTTCACACACCTCCACTCTGTGACTTCACACACCTCCATTCTATGAATTCACACACCTCCATTCGTTGACATCAAAAAACACCATTTTATGATTTCACACAACTCCATTTTGACTTCACACTCCTCCATTCTATGAGTTCACACACCTCCATTTTATGACTTCACACACCTCCATTCTATGACTTCACACACCTCAATTCTATGACTTCATACCCCTCCATTCTATGACTTCACACACCTCCATTCTGTGACTTCACACCCCTCCACTCTATGACTACAAACACCTTCATTCTTACTTCACAAACATCCATTCTGTGACTTCACACACCTCCATTCTGTGATTTCACACACCTTCATTCTGACTTCACACACCTCCATTCTATGACTTCACAAACCCCCATTCTGAGTTCACAGACCTCCATTCTATGACTTCACACAATTCCATTCTATGACTTCACACACCTCCATTCTGACTTCACACACATCCATTCTGACTTCACACACCTCAATTCTTTGACTTCACACACCTCCATTCTATGATTTCACACACTTCCATTCTATGACTTCACACACCTCCATTCTATGACTTCACACACCTCATTTCTGAGTTGACACACCTCCAATCTGTGATTTCACACACCTCCAATCTGACTTCACACACATCCATTCTATGATTTCACACACCTCCATTCGTTGACATCAAAAACAACCATTCTATGACTTCACACACCTCCATTCTGTCATTTCACACACCTCCATTCTATGACTTCACACACTTCCATTCTGTGACTTCACACACCTCCATTCTGAGTTCACACACCTCCATTCTATGACTTCACAAACCCCCATTCTGAGTTCACAGACCTCCATTCTATGACTTCACACACTTCCATTCTATGACTTCACCCACCTCCATTCTGACTTCACACATCTCCATTCTGACTTCACATACCTCAATTCTTTGACTTCACACATCTCCATTCTATGATTTCACACACTTCCATTCTATAACTTCACACACCTCCATTCTGTGACTTCACACACCTCATTTCTGAGTTGACTCACTTCCATTCTGTGATTTCAGACACCTCCAATCTGACTTCACACACCTCCATTCTATGACTTCACACACCTCCATTCGTTGACATCAAAAACAACCATTCTATGACTTCACACAACTCCATTGTGACTTCACACACCTCCATTCTATGAATTCACACACCTCCATTTTATGACTTCACACACCTCCATTCTATGACTTCACACACCTCCATTCTGTGACTTCACACACCTCCATTCTATGACTTCACAAACCTCCATTCTGAGTTCACAGACCTCCATTCTATGACTTCACACACCTCCATTCTATGACTGCACTCACCTCCATTCTGACTTCACACACATCCATTCTGAATTCACACACTTCCATTCTGTGACTTCACACACCTCCATTCTTCCTTCACACTCCTCCATTCTATGACTTCACACACTTCCATTCTATGACTTCACACACCTCCATTCTGTGGCTTCACACACCTCCATTCTGAGTTCACCCACCTCCATTCTGTGACTTCACACACCTCCACTCTGTGACTTCACACACCTCCATTCTATGAATTCACACACCTCCATTCGTTGACATCAAAAAACACCATTTTATGATTTCACACAACTCCATTTTGACTTCACACACCTCCATTCTATGAGTTCACACACCTCCATTTTATGACTTCACACACCTCCATTCTATGACTTCACACACCTCAATTCTATGACTTCACACACCTCCATTCTATGACTTCACACACCTCCATTCTGTGACTTCACACACCTCCACTCTATGACTACAAACACCTTCATTCTTACTTCACAAACATCCATTCTGTGACTTCACACACCTCCATTCTGTGATTTCACACACCTTCATTCTGACTTCACACACCTCCATTCTGTGACTTCACACACCTCAATTCTGTGACTTCACACACCTCCATTCTGACTTCACATACATTCATTCTATGATTTCACACACCTCCTTTCTATGATTTCACACACTTCCATTCTATGACTTCACACACCTCCATTCTGTGGCTTCAGAAACCTACATTCTGAGTTCACACACCTCCATTCTGTTACTTCACACACCTCCATTCTGTGACTTCACAGACCTCCATTCTGTGACTTCACACACCTCCATTCTGTGGCTTCACATACCTCCATTCTGAGTTCACACAGCTCCATTCTGTGACTTCACACACCTCCATTCTGTGACTTCACACACCTCCATTCTGTGACTTCACTCACCTCGATCCTATGACTTCACACACCTCCATTCTATGACTTCACACACCTCCATTCTGTGGCTTCACACACCTCCATTCTGAGTTCACACACCTCCATTCTGTGACTTCACACACCTCCATTCTTTGACTTCACACACCTCCATTCTGTGACTTCACACACCTCGATCCTATGACTTCACACACCTCCATTCTATGAATTCACACACCTCCATTCTGTGATTTCACACACCTCCATTCTATGACTTCACACACCTCCATTCGTTGACATCAAAAAACACCATTCTATGACTTCCCAGAACTCCATTCTGTGACTTCACAAACCTCCATTCTATGAGTTCACACACCTTCATTTTATGACTTCACACACCTCCATTCTATGACTTCACACACCTCAATTCTATGACTTCACACACTCCATTCTAAGACTTCACACACCTCCATTCTGTGACTTCACACACCTCCACTCTATGGCTTCAAACACCTTCATTCTTACTTCACAAGCATCCATTCTGTGACTTCACACACCTCCATTCTGTGACTTCACACACCTTCATTCTGACTTCACACACCTCCATTCTGTGACTTCACACACCTCCATTCTGTGACTTCACACACCTCCATTCTGTGACTTCACACACCTCTATTGTTTCACTTCACACACCTCCATTCTTTGAATTCAACACCTCCATTCCATGACTTCACACACCTCCATTCTATGAGTTCACACACCTCCATTCTATGAGTTCACACACCTCCAATTTGACTTCACACACCTCCATTCTATGACTTCACACACCTTCATTCTTACTTCAGAAACATCCATTCTCTGACTTCACACACCTCCATTCTATGACTTCACAAACCTCCATTCTGTGACTTCACACACCTCCATTCTGAGTTCACACACCTCCATTCTGTGACTTCACACACCTCCATTCGTTGACATCAAAAACCACCATTCTATGACTTCAAACAATTGCATTTTAACTTCAAACACCTCCATTCTATGAGTTCACACACCTCCATTTTTGACGTCACACACCTCCATTCTATGACTTCACACACCTCAATTCTATGACTTCACACACCTGCATTCTATGACTTCACACACCTCCATTCTGTGACTTCACACACCTCCACTCTATGACTTCAAACACCTTCATTCTTACTTCACAAACATCCATTCTGTGACTTCACACACCTCCATTCTGTGATTTCACACACCTTCATTCTGACTTCACACACCTCCATTCTGTGACTTCACACACCTCAATTCTGTGACTTCACACACCTCCATTCTGACTTCACATACCTCATTCTATGATTTCACACACCTGCATTCTATGACTTCACACACCTCCATTCTGTGACTTCACACACCTCCATTCTGTGTCTTCACACACCTCCGTTTTGACTTCACACACTTCCATTCTGTGACTTCACAAACCTCCATTCTGTGACTTCACACACTTCTATTGTTTCACTTCACACACCTCCATTCTTTGACTTCACAAACCTCCATTCCATGTCTTCACACACCTCCATTCTATGAGTTCACACACCTCCATTCTATGAGTTCACACACCTCCAATTTGACTTCACACACCTCCATTCTATGACTTCACACACCTTCATTCTTACTTCAGAAACATCCATTCTCTGACTTCACACACCTCCATTCTATGGCTTCACAAACCTCCATTCTGTAACTTCACACACCTCCATTCTGAGTTCACACACCTCCATTCTGTGACTTCACACACCTCCATTCGTTAACATCAAAAACCACCGTTCTATGACTTCACACAACTCCATTTTAACGTCACACACCTCCATTCCATGCGTTCACACACCTCCATTTTATGACTTCACACACCTCCATTCGTTGACATCAAAAAACACCATTCTATGACTTCACACAACTCCATTTTGACTTCACACACCTCCATTCTAAGAGTTCTAACACCTCCAATTTATGACTTCACACACCTCCATTCTATGACTTCACACACCTCCATTCTGTGATTTCACACACCTCCAATCTCACTTCACACACCTCCATTCTGTGACTTCACACACCTCCACTCTATGACTTCAAACACCTTCATTCTTACTTCACAAACATCCATTCTATGACTTCACACACCTCCATTCTGTGACTTCACACACCTTCATTCTGACTTCACACACCTCCATTCTGTAACTTCATACACATCAATTCTGTGACTTCACCCACCTCCATTCTGACTTCACACACCTCCATTCTTTGACTTCACACACCTCCATTCTGTGACTTCACACACCTCTATTCTGAGTTCACACACCTCCATTTTGTGACTTCACACACCTCCATTCTGTGACTTCACACACCTCCATTCTGTGTCTTCACACACCTCGAACCTATGACTTCACACACCTCCATTCTATGAATTCACACACCTCCATTCTGTCATTTCACACAACTCCATTCTATGACTTCACACACTTCAATTCTGTGACTTCACACACCTCCATTCTGAGTTCACACACCTCAATTGTATGACTTCACAAACCCCCATTCTGAGTTCACAGACCTCCATTCTATGACTTCACACACTTCCATTCTGTGACTTCACACACCTCCATTCTGACTTCACACACCTCCATTCTGACTTCACACACCTCCATTCTGACTTCACATACCTCAATTCTTTGACTTCACACACCTCCATTCTATGATTTCACACACTTCCATTCTATAACTTCACACACCTCCATTCTGTGACTTCACACACCTCATTTCTGCGTTGACACACCTACATTCTGTGATTTCAGACACCTCCAATATGACTTCACACACCTCCATTCTATGACTTCACACACCTCCATTCGTTGACATCAAAAACAACCATTCTATGACTTCACACAACTCCATTGTGACTTCACACACCTCCATTCTATGAATTCACTCACCTCCATTTTATAACTTCACACACCTCCATTCTATGACTTCACACACGTCCATTCTGTGACTTCACACACCTCCATTCTATGACTTCACAAACCTCCATTCTGAGTTCACAGACCTCCATTCTTTGACTTCACACACCTCCATTCTGTGGCTTCACACACCTCCATTCTGAGTTCACCCACCTCCATTCTGTGACTTCACACACCTCCATTCTATGACTTCACACACCTCCATTCGTTGACATCAAAAAACACCATTTTATGATTTCACACAACTCCATTTTGACTTCACACACCTCCATTCTATGAGTTCACACACCTCCATTTTATGACTTCACACACCTCCATTCTATGACTTCACACACCTCCATTCTATGACTTCACACACCTCCATTCTGTGACTTCACACACCTCCACTCTATGACTTCAAACACCTTCATTCTTACTTCACAAACATCCATTCTGTGACTTCACACACCTCCATTCTGTGACTTCACACACCTTCATTCTGACTTCACACACCTCCATTCTGTGACTTCACACACCTCAATTCTGTGACTTCACACACCTCCATTCTGACTTCACATACATTCATTCTATGATTTCACACACCTCCATTCTATGACTTCACACACCTCCATTCTGTGACTTCACACACCACCTTTTTGACTTCACACACCTCCATTCTGTGACTTCACACACCTCCATTCTGTGACTTCACACACCTCCGTTTTGCCATCACACACTTCCAATCTGTGACTTCACCCACCTCCATTCTGTGAGTTCACACACCTCTATTATTTCACTTCACACACCTCCATTCTTTGACTTTACACACCGCCATTCCATGACTTCACAAACCTCCATTCTATGAGTTCACACACCTCCATTCTATGAGTTCACACACCTCCAATTTGACTTCATACATCTCCATTCTATGACTTCACACACCTTCATTCTTACTTCAGAAACATCCATTCTCTGACTTCACACACCTCCATTCTATGACTTCACAAACCTCCATTCTGTGACTTCACACACCTCCATTCTGAATTCACACACCTCCTTTCTATGATTTCACACACTTCCATTCTATGACTTCACAAACCTCCATTCTGTGGCTTCAGACACCTACATTCTGAGTTCATACACCTCCATTCTGTGACTTCACACACCTCCATTCTGTGACTTCACACACCTCCATTCTGTGACTTCATTCACCTCGATCCTATGACTTCACACACCTCCATTCTATGACTTCACAAACCTCCATTCTGAGTTCACAGACCTCCATTCTATGAATTCACACACCTCCATTCTATGACTTCACTCACCTCCATTCTGACTTCACACACCTCCATTCTGACTTCACAACCTCAATTCTGTGACTTCACACACCTCCATTCTATGATTTCACACACTTCCATTGTATGACTTCACACACCTCCATTCTGTGGCTTCACACACCTACATTCTGAGTTTACACACCTCCATTCTGTGACTTCACACACCTCCATTCTGTGATTTCACACACCTCCAATCTGACTTCACACACCTCCATTCTATGACTTCACACACCTCCATTCGTTGACATCAAAAAACACCATTCTATGACTTCACACAACTCCATTTTGACTTCACACACCTCCATTCTATGAGTTCACACACCTCCATTTTATGGCTTCACATACCTCCATTCTATGACTTCACACACCTCCATTCTGTGATTTCACACACCTCCAATCTCACTTCACACACCTCCATTCTGTGACTTCACACATCTCCACAGTATGTCTTCAAACACTTTCATTCTTACTTCACAAACATCAATTCTGTGACTTCACACACCTCCATTCTGACTTCACACACCTCCATTCTATGATTTCACACACCTCCATTCTAGGACTTCACACACCTCTATTCTGTGACTTCACACACCACTTTTCGAGTTCACACACCTCCATTCTGTTACTTCACACACCTCCATTCTGTGACTTCACACACCTCCGTTTTGACTTCACACACTTCCATTCTGTGACTTCACAGCTCCATTCTGTGACTTCACACACCTCTATTGTTTCACTTCACACACCTCCATTCTTTGACTTCACACACCTCCATTCCATGACTTCACACACCTCCATTCTATTAGTTCACACACCTCCATTCTATGAGTTCACACACCTCCAATTTGACTTCACACACCTCCATTCTATGACTTCACACACCTTCATTCTTACTTCAGAAACATCCATTCTCTGACTTCACACACCTCCATTCTATGACTTCACAAACCTCCATTCTGTGACTTCACACACCTCCATTCTGAATTCACACACCTCCATTCTGTGACTTCACACACCTCCATTCTTCCTTCACACACCTCCATTCTATGACTTCACACACTTCCATTCTATGACTTCACACACCTCCATTCGTTGACATCAAAAACAACCATTCTATGACTTCAAACAACTCCATTGTGACTTCACACACCTCCATTCTATGAATTCACACACCTCCATTTTATGACTTCACACACCTCCATTCTATGACTTCACACACCTCCATTCTGTGACTTCACACACCTCCATTCTATGACTTCACAAACCTCCATTCTGAGTTCACAGGCCTCCATTCTATGACTTCACACACTTCCATTCTATGACTGCACTCACCTCCATTCTGACTTCACACACCTCCATTCTGAATTCACACACCTCCATTCTGTGACTTCACACACCTCCATTCTTCCTTCACACTCCTCCATTCTATGACTTCACACACTTCCATTCTGTGACTTCACACACCTCCATTCTGTGGCTTCACACACCTCCATTCTGAGTTCACCCACCTCCATTCTGTGACTTCACACACCTCCATTCTGTGACTTCACACACCTCCATTCTATGACTTCACACACCTCCATTCGTTGACATCAAAAAACACCATTTTATGATTTCACACAACTCCATTTTGACTTCACACACCTCCATTCTATGACTTCACACAACTCCATTCTGTGGCTTCACACACCTCCATTCTGAGTTCACACACCTCCATTCTGTGACTTCACACACCTCCATTCTGTGACTTCACACACCTCCATTCTGTGACTTCACACACCTCGATCCTATGACTTCACACGCCTCCATTCTATGAATTCACACACCTCCATTCTGTGATTTCACACACCTCCATTCTATGACTTCACACACCTCCATTCGTTGACATCAAAAAACACCATTCTATGACTTCACAGAACTCCATTCTGTGACTTCACACACCTCCATTCTATGAGTTCACACACCTCCATTTTATGACTTCACACACCTCCATTCTATGACTTCACACACCTCAATTCTATGACTTCACACACTCCATTCTATGACTTCACACACCTCCATTCTGTGACTTCACACACCTCCACTCTATGGCTTCAAACACCTTCATTCTTACTTCACAAACATCCATTCTGTGACTTCACATACCTCCATTCTGTGACTTCACACACCTTCATTCTGACTTCACACACCTCCATTCCGTGACTTCACACACCTCCATTCTGTGACTTCACACACCTCCATTCTGTGACTTCACACACCTCTATTGTTTCACTTCACACACCTCCATTCTTTGAATTCAACACCTCCATTCCATAACTTCACACACCTCCATTCTATGAGTTCACACACCTCCATTCTATGAGTTCACACACCTCCAATTTGACTTCACACACCTCCATTCTATGACTTCACACACCTTCATTCTTACTTCAGAAACATCCATTCTCTGACTTCACACACCTCCATTCTATGACTTCACAAACCTCCATTCTGTGACTTCACACACCTCCATTCTGCGTTCACACACCTCCATACTGTGACTTCACACACCTCCATTCGTTGACATCAAAAACCACCATTCTATGACTTCAAACAACTCCATTTTAACTTCACACACCTCCATTCTATGAGTTCACACACCTCCATTTTATGACGTCACACACCTTCATTCTATGACTTCACACACCTCAATTCTATGACTTCACACACCTGCATTCTATGACTTCACACACCTCCATTCTGTGACTTTACACACCTCCACTCTATGACTTGAAACACCTTCATTCTTACTTCACAAACATCCATTCTGTGACTTCACACACCTCCATTCTGTGATTTCACACACCTTCATTCTGACTTCACACACCTCCATTCTGTGACTTCACACACCTCAATTCTGTGACTTCTCACACCTCCATTCTGACTTCACATACCTCATTCTATGATTTCACACACCTGCATTCTATGACTTCACACACCTCCATTCTGTGACTTCACACACCTCCATTCTGTGACTTCACACACCTCCGTTTTGACTTCACACACTTCCATTCTGTGATTCACAAACCTCCATTCTGTGACTTCACACACTTCTATTATTTCACTTCACACACCTCCATTCTTTGACTTCACACACCTCCATTCCATGTCTTCACACACCTCCATTCTATGAGTTCACACACCTCCATTCTATGAGTTCACACACCTCCAATTTGACTTCATACACCTCCATTCTATGACTTCACACACCTTCATTGTTACTTCAGAAACATCCATTCTCTGACTTCCCACAGCTCCATTCTATGACTTCACAAACCTCCATTCTGTAACTTCACACACCTCCATTCTGAGTTCACACACCTCCATTCTGTGACTTCACACACCTCCATTCGTTGACATCAAAAACCACCGTTCTATGACTTCACACAACTCCATTTTAACTTCACACACCTCCATTCCATGCGTTCACACACCTCCATTTTATGACTTCACACACCTCCATTCGTTGACATCAAAAAACACCATTCTATGACTTCACACAACTCCATTTTGACTTCACACACCTCCATTCTATGAGTTCACACACCTCCAATTTATAACTTCACACACCTCCATTCTATGACTTCACACACCTCCATTCTGTGATTTCACACACCTCCAATCTCACTTCACACACCTCCATTCTGTGACTTCACACACCTCCACTCTATGACTTCAAACACCTTCATTCTTACTTCACAAACATCCATTCTGTGACTTCACACACCTCCATTCTGTGACTCACACACCTTCATTCTGACTTCACACACCTCCATTCTGTGACTTCATACACATCAATTCTGTGACTTCACAAACCTCCATTCTGACTTCACACACCTCCATTCTATGATTTCACACACCTCCATTCTATGACTTCACACACCTCCATTCTGTGACTTCACACACCACCTTTTTGAATTCACACACCTCCATTCTGTGACTTCACACACCTCTATTCTGTGACTTCACACACTTCCGTTTTGACTTCACACACTTCCATTCTGGGACTGCTCACACCTCCATTCTGTGACTTCACAAACCTCTATTGTTTCACTTCACACACCTCCATTCTTTGACTTCACACACCTCCATTCCATGACTTCACACACCTGCATTCTGTGAGTTCACACACCTCCATTCTATGAGTTCACACACCTCCAATTTGACTTCACACACGTCCATTCTATGACTTCACACACGTTCATTCTTACTTCAGAAACATCCATTCTCTGACTTCACACACCTACATTCTATGACTTCACAAACCTCCATTCTGTGACTTCACACACCTCCACTCTGAATTCACACACCTCCATTCTGTGACTTCACACACCTACATTCTTCCTTCACACACCTCCATTCTATGACTTCACACACTTCCATTCTATGACTTCACACACCTCCATTGTGTGGCTTCACACACCTCCATTCTGAGTTCACACACCTCCATTCTGTGACTTCACACACCTCCATTCTGTGACTTCACACACCTCCATTCTGTGACTTCACACACCTCGATCCTATGACCTCACACACCTCCATTCTATGAATTCACACACCTCCATTCTGTGATTTCACACACCTCCATTCTATTACTTCACACACCTCCATTCTGTGACTTCACACACCTCCATTCTGAGTTCACACACCTCCATTCTATGACTTCACAAACCCCCATTCTGAGTTCACAGACCTCCATTCTATGACTTCACACAATTCCATTCTATGACTTCACACACCTACATTCTGACTTCACACACATCCATTCTGACTTCACACACCTCAATTCTTGGACTTCACACACCTCCATTCTATGATTTCACACACTTCCATTCTATGACTTCACACACCTCCATGCTATGACTTCACACATCTCATTTCTGAGTTGACACACCTCCAATCTGTGATTTCACACACCTCCAATCTGACTTCACACACATCCATTCTATGATTTCACACACCTCCATTCGTTGACATCAAAAACAACCATTCTATGACTTCACACAACTCCATTGTGACTTCACACACCTCCATTCTATGAATTCACACACCTCCATTTTATGACTTCACACACCTCCATTCTATGACTTCACACACCTCCATTCTGTGACTTCACACACCTCCATTCTATGACTTCACAAACCTCCATTATGAGTTCACAGACCTCCATTCTATGACTTCACACACCTCCATTCTATGACTTCACTCACCTCCATTCTGACTTCACACACCTCCATTCTGAATTCACACACCTCAATTCTGTAACTTCACACACCTCCATTCAATGATTTCACTCACTTCCATTCTATGACTTCACACACCTCCATTCTGTGACTTCACACACCTCCATTCTGTGATTTCACACACCTCCAATCTGACTTCACACACCTCCATTCTATGACTTCACAAACCTCCATTCGTTGACATCAAAAAACACCATTCTATGACTTCACAGAAGTCCATTTTGTCTTCACACACTTCCATTCTATGAGTTCACACACCTCCATTTTATGACTTCACACACCTCCATTCTATGACTTCACACACCTCAATTCTATGACTTCACACACTCCATTCTATGACTTCACACACCTCCATTCTGTGACTTCACACACCTCAATTCTATGACTTCACACACTCCATACTATGACTTCACACACCTCCATTCTGTGACTTCACACACCTCCATTCTGTGACTTCACACACCTCCGTTTCGACTTCACACCCTTCCATTCTGTGACTTCACACACCTCCATTCTGTGACTTCACACACCTCTATTGTTTCACTTCACACACCTCCATTCTTTGACTTCACACACCTCCATTCCATGACTTCACACACCTCCATTCTATGAGTTCACACACCTCCATTCTATGAGTTCACACACCTCCAATTTGACTTCACACATGTCCATTCTATGACTTCACACACCTTCATTCTTCCTTCAGAAACATCCATTCTCTGACTTCACACACCTCCATTCTATGACTTCACAAACCTCCATTCTGTGACTTCACACACCTCCATTCTGAATTCACACACCTACATTCTGTGACTTCACACACCTCCACTCTATGACTTCAAACACCTTCATTCTTACTTCACAAACATCCATTCTGTGACTTCACACACCTCCATTCTGTGACTTCACACACCTTCATTCTGACTTCACACACTCCATTCTATGACTTCACACACCTCCATTCTGTGACTTCACTCACCACCTTTTTGACTTCACACACCTCCATTCTGTGACTTCACACACCTCCATACTGTGACTTCACACACCTCCGTTTTGACTTCACACCCTTCCATTCTGTGACTTCACACACCTACATTCTGTGACTTCACACAACTCTATTGTTTCACTTCACACACCTCTATTCTTTGACTTCACACACCTCCATTCCATGACTTCACACACCTCCATTCTATGAGTTCACACACCTCCATTCTATGAGTTCACACACCTCCAATTTGACTTCACACCCGTCCATTGTATGACTTCACACACCTTCATTCTTACTTCAGAAACATCCATTCTCTGACTTCACACACCTCCATTCTATGAATTCACACACCTCCATTCAATGAGTTCACACACCTCCAATTTGACTTCACACACGTCCATTCTATGACTTCACACACCTTCATTCTTACTTCAGAAACATCCATTCTCTGACTTCACACACCTCCATTCTATGACTTCACAAACCTCCATTCTGTGACTTCACACACCTCCATTCTGAATTCACACACCTCCATTCTGTGACTTCACACACCTCCATTCTTCCTTCACACACCTCCATTCTATGACTTCACACACTTCCATTCTATGACTTCACACACCTCCATTCTCTGGCGTCACACACCTGTATTCTGTGTTCACACACCTCCATTTTGTGATTTCACACACCTCCATTCTGTGACTTCACACACCTCCATTCTGTGTCTTCACACACCTCGATCCTATGACTTCACACACCTCCATTCTATGAATTCACACACCTCCATTCTGTGATTTCACACACCTCCATTCTATGACTTCACACACTTCCATTCTGTGACTTCACACACCTCCATTCTGAGTTCACACACCTCCATTCTATGACTTCACAAACCCCCATTCTGAGTTCACAGACCTCCATTCTATGACTTCACACACTTCCATTCTATGACTTCACACACCTCCATTCTGACTTCACACACCTCCATTCTGACTTCACATACCTCAATTCTTTGACTTCACACACCTCCATTCTATGATTTCACACACTTCCATTCTATAACTTCAAACACCTCCATTCTGTGACTTCACACACCTCATTTCTGAGTTGACACACCTACATTGTGTGATTTCAGACACCTCCAATGTGACTTCACACACCTCCATTCTATGACTTCACACACCTCCATTCGTTGACATCAAAAACAACCATTCTATGACTTCACACAACTCCATTGTGACTTCACACACCTCCATTCTATGAATTCACTCACCTCCATTTTATGACTTCACACACCTCCATTCTATGACTTCAAACACCTCCATTCTGTGACTTCACACACCTCCATTCTATGACTTCACAAACCTCCATTCTGAGTTCACAGACCTCCATTCTATGACTTCACACACCTCCATTCTGTGGCTTCACACACCTCCATTCTGAGTTCACCCACCTCCATTCTGTGACTTCACACACCTCCATTCTGTGACTTCACACACCTCCATTCTGTGACTTCACACACCTCGATCCTATGACTTCACACACCTCCATTCTATGAATTCACACACCTCCATTCTGTGATTTCACACACCTCCATTCTATGATTTCACACACCTCCATTCGTTGACATCAAAAAACACCATTCTATGACTTCACAGAACTCCATTCTGTGACTTCACACACCTCCATTCTATGAGTTCACACACCTCCATTTTATGACTTCACACACCTCCATTCTATGACTTCACACACCTCAATTCTATGACTTCACACACTCCATTCTATGACTTCAAACACCTCCATTCTGTGACTTCACACACCTCCACTCTATGGCTTCAAACACCTTCATTCTTACTTCACAAACATCCATTCTGTGACTTCACACACCTCCATTCTGTGACTTCACACACCTTCATTCTGACTTCACACACCTCCATTCTGTGACTTCACACACCTCCATTCTGTGACTTCACACACCTCCATTCTGTGACTTCACACACCTCTATTGTTTCACTTCACACACCTCCATTCTTTGAATTCAACACCTCCATTCCATAACTTCACACACCTCAATTCTATGAATTCACACACCTCCATTCTATGAGTTCACACACCTCCAATTTGACTTCACACACCTCCATTCTATGACTTCACACACCTTCATTCTTACTTCAGAAACATCCATTCTCTGACTTCACACACCTCCATTCTATGACTTCACAAACCTCCATTCTGTGACTTCACACACCTCCATTCTGAGTTCACACACCTCCATTCTATGACTTCACAAACCTCCATTCTGTGACTTCACACACCTCCATTCTGAGTTCACACACCTCCATTCTATGACTTCACACACCTTCATTCTTACTTCAGAAACATCCATTCTCTGACTTCACACACCTCCATTCTATGACTTCACAAACATCCATTCTGTGACTTCACACACCTCCATTCTGTGACTTCACACACCTTCATTCTGACTTCACACACCTCCATTCTATGAGTTCACACACCTCCAATTTGACTTCACACACCTCCATTCTATGACTTCACACACCTTCATTCTTACTTCAGAAACATCCATTCTCTGACTTCACACACCTCCATTCTATGACTTCACAAACCTCCATTCTGTGACTTCACACACCTCCATTCTGACTTCACACACCTCCATTCTGTGACTTCACACACCTCAATTCTGTGACTTCTCACACCTCCATTCTGACTTCACATACCTCATTCTATGATTTCACACACCTGCATTCTATGACTTCACACACCTCCATTCTGTGACTTCACACACCTCCATTCTGTGACTTCACACACCTCCGTTTTGACTTCACACACTTCCATTCTGTGATTCACAAACCTCCATTCTGTGACTTCACACACTTCTATTGTTTCACTTCACACACCTCCATTCTTTGACTTCAGACACCTCCATTCCATGTCTTCACACACCTCCATTCTATGAGTTCACACACCTCCATTCTATGAGTTCACACACCTCCAATTTGACTTCATACACCTCCATTCTATGACTTCACACACCTTCATTGTTACTTCAGAAACATCCATTCTCTGACTTCCCACAGCTCCATTCTATGACTTCACAAACCTCCATTCTGTAACTTCACACACCTCCATTCTGAGTTCACACACCTCCATTCTGTGACTTCACACACCTCCATTCGTTGACATCAAAAACCACCGTTCTATGACTTCACACACCTCCATTTTATGACTTCACACACCTCCATTCGTTGACATCAAAAAACACCATTCTATGACTTCACACAACTCCATTTTGACTTCACACACCTCCATTCTATGAGTTCACACACCTCCAATTTATGACTTCACACACCTCCATTCTATGACTTCACACACCTCCATTCTGTGATTTCACACACCTCCAATCTCACTTCACACACCTCCATTCTGTGACTTCACAAACCTCCACTCTATGACTTCAAACACCTTCATTCTTACTTCACAAACATCCATTCTGTGACTTCACACACCTCCATTCTGTGACTCACACACCTTCATTCTGACTTCACACACCTCCATTCTGTGACTTCATACACATCAATTCTGTGACTTCACAAACCTCCATTCTGACTTCACACACCCCCATTCTATGATTTCACACACCTCCATTCTATGACTTCACACACCTCCATTCTGTGACTTCACACACCACCTTTTTGACTTCACACACCTCCATTCTGTGACTTCACACACCTCTATTCTGTGACTTCACACACTTCCGTTTTGACTTCACACACTTCCATTCTGGGACTGCTCACACCTCCATTCTGTGACTTCACAAACCTCTATTGTTTCACTTCACACACCTCCATTCTTTGACTTCACACACCTCCATTCCATGACTTCACACACCTGCATTCTGTGAGTTCACACACCTCCATTCTATGAGTTCACACACCTCCAATTTGACTTCACACACGTCCATTCTATGACTTCACACACCTTCATTCTTACTTCAGAAACATCCATTCTCTGACTTCACACACCTACATTCTATGACTTCACAAACCTCCATTCTGTGACTTCACACACCTCCACTCTGAATTCACACACCTCCATTCTGTGACTTCACACACCTACATTCTTCCTTCACACACCTCCATTCTATGACTTCACACACTTCCATTCTATGACTTCACACACCTCCATTGTGTGGCTTCACACACCTCCATTCTGAGTTCACACACCTCCATTCTGTGACTTCACACACCTCCATTCTGTGACTTCACACACCTCCATTCTGTGACTTCACACACCTCGATCCTATGACTTCACACACCTCCATTCTATGAATTCACACACCTCCATTCTGTGATTTCACACACCTCCATTCTATGACTTCACACACCTCCATTCTGTGACTTCACACACCTCCATTCTGAGTTCACACACCTCCATTCTATGACTTCACAAACCCCCATTCTGAGTTCACAGACCTCCATTCTATGACTTCACACAATTCCATTCTATGACTTCACACACCTACATTCTGACTTCACACACATCCATTCTGACTTCACACACCTCAATTCTTTGACTTCACACAACTCCATTCTATGATTTCACACACTTCCATTCTATGACTTCACACACCTCCATGCTATGACTTCACACATCTCATTTCTGAGTTGACACACCTCCAATCTGTGATTTCACACACCTCCAATCTGACTTCACACACATCCATTCTATGATTTCACACACCTCCATTCGTTGACATCAAAAACAACCATTCTATGACTTCACACAACTCCATTGTGACTTCACACACCTCCATTCTATGAATTCACACACCTCCATTTTATGACTTCACACACCTCCATTCTATGACTTCACACACCTCCATTCTGTGACTTCACACACCTCCATTCTATGACTTCACAAACCTCCATTATGAGTTCACAGACCTCCATTCTATGACTTCACACACCTCCATTCTATGACTTCACTCACCTCCATTCTGACTTCACACACCTCCATTCTGAATTCACACACCTCAATTCTGTGACTTCACACAGCTCCATTCAATGATTTCACTCACTTCCATTCTATGACTTCACACACCTCCATTCTGTGACTTCACACACCTCCATTCTGTGATTTCACACACCTCCAATCTGACTTCACACACCTCCATTCTATGACTTCACAAACCTCCATTCGTTGACATCAAAAAACACCATTCTATGACTTCACAGAAGTCCATTTTGTCTTCACACACTTCCATTCTATGAGTTCACACACCTCCATTTTATGACTTCACACACCTCCATTCTATGACTTCACACACCTCAATTCTATGACTTCACACACTCCATTCTATGACTTCACACACCTCCATTCTGTGACTTCACACACCTCCGTTTTGACTTCACACACTTCCATTCTGTGACTTCACAGCTCCATTCTGTGACTTCACACACCTCTATTGTTTCACTTCACACACCTCCATTCTTTGACTTCACACACCTCCATTCCATGACTTCACACACCTCCATTCTATTAGTTCACACACCTCCATTCTATGAGTTCACACACCTCCAATTTGACTTCACACACCTCCATTCTATGACTTCACACACCTTCATTCTTACTTCAGAAACATCCATTCTCTGACTTCACACACCTCCATTCTATGACTTCACAAACCTCCATTCTGTGACTTCACACACCTCCATTCTGAATTCACACACCTCCATTCTGTGACTTCACACACCTCCATTCTTCCTTCACACACCTCCATTCTATGACTTCACACACTTCCATTCTATGACTTCATACACCTCCATTCGTTGACATCAAAAACAACCATTCTATGACTTCAAACAACTCCATTGTGACTTCACACACCTCCATTCTATGAATTCACACACCTCCATTTTATGACTTCACACACCTCCATTCTATGACTTCACACACCTCCATTCTGTGACTTCACACACCTCCATTCTATGACTTCACAAACCTCCGTTCTGAGTTCACAGGCCTCCATTCTATGACTTCACACACTTCCATTCTATGACTGCACTCACCTCCATTCTGACTTCACACACCTCCATTCTGAATTCACACACCTCCATTCTGTGACTTCACACACCTCCATTCTTCCTTCACACTCCTCCATTCTATGACTTCACACACTTCCATTCTGTGACTTCACACACCTCCATTCTGTGGCTTCACACACCTCCATTCTGAGTTCACCCACCTCCATTCTGTGACTTCACACACCTCCATTCTGTGACTTCACACACCTCCATTCTATGACTTCACACACCTCCATTCGTTGACATCAAAAAACACCATTTTATGATTTCACACAACTCCATTTTGACTTCACACACCTCCATTCTATGACTTCACACAACTCCATTCTGTGGCTTCACACACCTCCATTCTGAGTTCACACACCTCCATTCTGAGACTTCACACACCTCCATTCTGTGACTTCACACACCTCCATTCTGTGACTTCACACACCTCGATCCTATGACTTCACACACCTCCATTCTATGAATTCACACACCTCCATTCTGTGATTTCACACACCTCCATTCTATGACTTCACACACCTCCATTCGTTGACATCAAAAAACACCATTCTATGACTTCACAGAACTCCATTCTGTGACTTCACACACCTCCATTCTATGAGTTCACACACCTCCATTTTATGACTTCACACACCTCCATTCTATGACTTCACACACCTCAATTCTATGACTTCACACACTCCATTCTATGACTTCACACACCTCCATTCTGTGACTTCACACACCTCCACTCTATGGCTTCAAACACCTTCATTCTTACTTCACAAACATCCATTCTGTGACTTCACACACCTCCATTCTGTGACTTCACACACCTTCATTCTGACTTCACACACCTCCATTCTGTGACTTCACACACCTCCATTCTGTGACTTCACACACCTCCATTCTGTGACTTCACACACCTCTATTGTTTCACTTCACACACCTCCATTCTTTGAATTCAACACCTCCATTCCATAACTTCACACACCTCCATTCTATGAGTTCACACACCTCCATTCTATGAGTTCACACACCTCCAATTTGACTTCACACACCTCCATTCTATGACTTCACACACCTTCATTCTTACTTCAGAAACATCCATTCTCTGACTTCACACACCTCCATTCTATGACTTCACAAACCTCCATTCTGTGACTTCACACACCTCCATTCTGAGTTCACACACCTCCATTCTGTGACTTCACACACCTCCATTCGTTGACATCAAAAACCACCATTCTATGACTTCAAACAACTCCATTTTAACTTCACACACCTCCATTCTATGAGTTCACACACCTCCATTTTATGACGTCACACACCTTCATTCTATGACTTCACACACCTCAATTCTATGACTTCACACACCTGCATTCTATGACTTCACACACCTCCATTCTGTGACTTCACACACCTCCACTCTATGACTTGAAACACCTTCATTCTTACTTCACAAACTTCCATTCTGTGACTTCACACACCTCCATTCTGTGATTTCACACACCTTCATTCTGACTTCACACCCCTCCATTCTGTGACTTCACACACCTCAATTCTGTGACTTCTCACACCTCCATTCTGACTTCACCTACCTCATTCTATGATTTCACACACCTGCATTCTATGACTTCACACACCTCCATTCTGTGACTTCACACACCTCCATTCTGTGACTTCACACACCTCCGTTTTGACTTCACACACTTCCATTCTGTGATTCACAAACCTCCATTCTGTGACTTCACACACTTCTATTGTTTCACTTCACACACCTCCATTCTTTGACTTCACACACCTCCATTCCATGTCTTCACACACCTCCATTCTATGAGTTCACACACCTCCATTCTATGAGTTCACACACCTCCAATTTGACTTCATACACCTCCATTCTATGACTTCACACACCTTCATTGTTACTTCAGAAACATCCATTCTCTGACTTCCCACAGCTCCATTCTATGACTTCACAAACCTCCATTCTGTAACTTCACACACCTCCATTCTGAGTTCACACACCTCCATTCTGTGACTTCACACACCTCCATTCGTTGACATCAAAAACCACCGTTCTATGACTTCACACAACTCCATTTTAACTTCACACACCTCCATTCCATGCGTTCACACACCTCCATTTTATGACTTCACACACCTCCATTCGTTGACATCAAAAAACACCATTCTATGACTTCACACAACTCCATTTTGACTTCACACACCTCCATTCTATGAGTTCACACACCTCCAATTTATGACTTCACACACCTCCATTCTATGACTTCACACACCTCCATTCTGTGATTTCACACACCTCCAATCTCACTTCACACACCTCCATTCTGTGACTTCACACACCTCCACTCTATGACTTCAAACACTTTCATTCTTACTTCACAAACATCCATTCTGTGACTTCACACACCTCCATTCTGTGACTCACACACCTTCATTCTGACTTCACACACCTCCATTCTGTGACTTCATACACATCAATTCTGTGACTTCACAAACCTCCATTCTGACTTCACACACCTCCATTCTATGATTTCACACACCACCATTCTATGACTTCACACACCTCCATTCTGTGACTTCACACACCACCTTTTTGACTTCACACACCTCCATTCTGTGACTTCACACACCTCTATTCTGTGACTTCACACACTTCCGTTTTGACTTCACACACTTTCATTCTGGGACTGCTCACACCTCCATTCTGTGACTTCACAAACCTCTATTGTTTCACTTCACACACCTCCATTCTTTGACTTCACACACCTCCATTCCATGACTTCACACACCTGCATTCTGTGAGTTCACACACCTCCATTCTATGAGTTCACACACCTCCAATTTGACTTCACACACGTCCATTCTATGACTTCCCACACCTTCATTCTTACTTCAGAAACATCCATTCTCTGACTTCACACACCTACATTCTATGACTTCACAAACCTCCATTCTGTGACTTCACACACCTCCACTCTGAATTCACACACCTCCATTCTGTGACTTCACACACCTACATTCTTCCTTCACACACCTCCATTCTATGACTTCACACACTTCCATTCTATGACTTCACACACCTCCATTGTGTGGCTTCACACACCTCCATTCTGAGTTCACACACCTCCATTCTGTGACTTCACACACCTCCATTCTGTGACTTCACACACCTCCATTCTGTGACTTCACACACCTCGATCCTATGACCTCACACACCTCCATTCTATGACTTCACACACCTCCATTCTGTGACTTCACACACCTCCATTCTGAGTTCACACACCTCCATTCTATGACTTCACACACCTCCATTCTATGACTTCACACACCTCCATTGTGTGGCTTCACACACCTCCATTCTGAGTTCACACACCTCCATTCTGTGACTTCACACACCTCCATTCTGTGACTTCACACACCTCCATTCTGTGACCTCACACACCTCCATTCTGTGATTTCACACACCTCCATTCTATGACTTCACACACCTCCATTCTGTGACTTCACACACCTCCATTCTGAGTTCACACACCTCCATTCTATGACTTCACAAACCCCCATTCTGAGTTCACAGACCTCCATTCTATGACTTCACACAATTCCATTCTATGACTTCACACACCTACATTCTGACTTCACACACATCCATTCTGACTTCACACACCTCAATTCTTTGACTTCACACACCTCCATTCTATGATTTCACACACTTCCATTCTATGACTTCACACACCTCCATGCTATGACTTCACACATCTCATTTCTGAGTTGACACACCTCCAATCTATGATTTCACACACCTCCAATCTGACTTTACACACATCCATTCTATGATTTCACACACCTCCATTCGTTGACATCAAAAACAACCATTCTATGACTTCACACAACTCCATTGTGACTTCACACACCTCCATTCTATGAATTCACACACCTCCATTTTATGACTTCACACACCTCCATTCTATGACTTCACACACCTCCATTCTGTGACTTCACACACCTCCATTCTATGACTTCACAAACCTCCATTATGAGTTCACAGACCTCCATTCTATGACTTCACACACCTCCATTCTATGACTTCACTCACCTCCATTCTGACTTCACACACCTCCATTCTGAATTCACACACCTCAATTCTGTGACTTCACACAGCTCCATTCAATGATTTCACTCACTTCCATTCTATGACTTCACACACCTCCATTCTGTGACTTCACACACCTCCATTCTGTGATTTCACACACCTCCAATCTGACTTCACACACCTCCATTCTATGACTTCACAAACCTCCATTCGTTGACATCAAAAAACACCATTCTATGACTTCACAGAAGTCCATTTTGTCTTCACACACTTCCATTCTATGAGTTCACACACCTCCATTTTATGACTTCACACACCTCCATTCTATGACTTCACACACCTCAATTCTATGACTTCACACACTCCATTCTATGACTTCACACACCTCCATTCTGTGACTTCACACACCTCAATTCTATGACTTCACACACTCCATACTATGACTTCACACACCTCCATTCTGTGACTTCACACACCTCCATTCTGTGACTTCACACACCTCCGTTTCGACTTCACACCCTTCCATTCTGTGACTTCACACACCTCCATTCTGTGACTTCACACACCTCTATTGTTTCACTTCACACACCTCCATTCTTTGACTTCACACACCTCCATTCCATGACTTCACACACCTCCATTCTATGAGTTCACACACCTCCATTCTATGAGTTCACACACCTCCAATTTGACTTCACACACGTCCATTCTATGACTTCACACACCTTCATTCTTCCTTCAGAATCATCCATTCTCTGACTTCACACACCTCCATTCTATGATTTCACAAACCTCCATTCTGTGACTTCACACACCTCCATTCTGAATTCACACACCTCCATTCTGTGACTTCACACACCTCCACTCTATGACTTCAAACACCTTCATTCTTACTTCACAAACATCCATTCTGTGACTTCACACACCTCCATTCTGTGACTTCACACACCTTCATTCTGACTTCACACACTCCATTCTATGACTTCACACACCTCCATTCTGTGACTTCACACACCACCTTTTTGACTTCACACACCTCCATTCTGTGACTACACACACCTCCATACTGTGACTTCACACACCTCCGTTTTGACTTCACACCCTTCCATTCTGTGACTTCGCACACCTACATTCTGTGACTTCACACAACTCTATTGTTTCACTTCACACACCTCTATTCTTTGACTTCACACACCTCCATTCCATGACTTCACACACCTCCATTCTATGAGTTCACACACCTCCATTCTATGAGTTCACACACCTCCAATTTGACTTCACACCCGTCCATTCTATGACTTCACACACCTTCATTCTTACTTCAGAAACATCCATTCTCTGACTTCACACACCTCCATTCTATGAATTCACACACCTCCATTCTATGAGTTCACACACCTCCAATTTGACTTCACACACGTCCATTCTATGATTTCACACACCTTCATTCTTACTTCAGAAACATCCATTCTCTGACTTCACACACCTCCATTCTATGACTTCACAAACCTCCATTCTGTGACTTCACACACCTCCATTCTGAATTCACACACCTCCATTCTGTGACTTCACACACCTCCATTCTTCCTTCACACACCTCCATTCTATGACTTCACACACTTCCATTCTATGACTTCACACACCTCCATTCTGTGGCGTCACACACCTGTATTCTGTGTTCACACAACTCCATTTTGTGATTTCACACACCTCCATTCTGTGACTTCACACACCTCCATTCTGTGTCTTCACACACCTCGATCCTATGACTTCACACACCTCCATTCTATGAATTCACACACCTCCATTCTGTGATTTCACACACCTCCATTCTATGACTTCACACACTTCCATTCTGTGACTTCACACACCTCCATTCTGAGTTCACACACCTCCATTCTATGACTTCACAAACCCCCATTCTGAGTTCACAGACCTCCATTCTATGACTTCACACACTTCCATTCTATGACTTCACACACCTCCATTCTGACTTCACACACCTCCATTCTGACTTCACATACCTCAATTCTTTGACTTCACACACCTCCATTCTATGATTTCACACACTTCCATTCTATAACTTCAAACACCTCCATTCTGTGACTTCACACACCTCATTTCTGAGTTGACACACCTACATTGTGTGATTTCAGACACCTCCAATGTGACTTCACACACCTCCATTCTATGACTTCACACACCTCCATTCGTTGACATCAAAAACAACCATTCTATGACTTCACACAACTCCATTGTGACTTCACACACCTCCATTCTATGAATTCACTCACCTCCATTTTATGACTTCACACACCTCCATTCTATGACTTCACACACCTCCATTCTGTGACTTCACACACCTCCATTCTATGACTTCACAAACCTCCATTCTGAGTTCACAGACCTCCATTCTATGACTTCACACACCTCCATTCTGTGGCTTCACACACCTCCATTCTGAGTTCACCCACCTCCATTCTGTGACTTCACACACCTCCATTCTATGACTTCACACACCTCCATTCTATGACTTCACACACCTCCATTCGTTGACATCAAAAAACACCATTTTATGATTTCACACAACTCCATTTTGACTTCACACACCTCCATTCTATGAGTTCACACACCTCCATTTTATGACTTCACACACCTCCATTCTATGACTTCACACACCTCAATTCTATGACTTCACACACCTCCGTTCTATGACTTCACACACCTCCATTCTGTGACTTCACACACCTCCACTCTATGACTTCAAACACCTTCATTCTTACTTCACAAACATCCATTCTGTGACTTCACAGACCTCCATTCTGTGACTTCACACACCTTCATTCTGACTTCACACACCTCCATTCTGTGACTTCACACACCTCAATTCTGTGACTTCACACACCTCCATTCTGACTTCACATACATTCATTCTATGATTTCACACACCTCCATTCTATGACTTCACACACCTCCATTCTGTGACTTCACACACCACCTTTTTGACTTCACACACCTCCATTCTGTGACTTCACACACCTCCATTCTGTGACTTCACACACCTCCGTTTTGCCATCACACACTTCCAATCTGTGACTTCACCCACCTCCATTCTGTGAGTTCACACACCTCTATTATTTCACTTCACACACCTCCATTCTTTGACTTTACACACCGCCATTCCATGACTTCACAAACCTCCATTCTATGAGTTCACACACCTCCATTCTATGAGTTCACACACCTCCAATTTGACTTCACACATCTCCATTCTATGACTTCACACACCTTCATTCTTACTTCAGAAACATCCATTCTCTGACTTCACACACCTCCATTCTATGACTTCACAAACCTCCATTCTGTGACTTCACACACCTCCATTCTGAATTCACACACCTCCATTCTGTGACTTCACACACCTCCATTCTTCCTTCACACACCTCCTTTCTATGACTTCACACACTTCCATTCTATGACTTCACACACCTCCATTCTGTGACTTCACTCACCACCTTTTTGACTTCACACACCTCCATACTGTGACTTCACACACCTCCGTTTTGACTTCACACCCTTCCATTCTGTGACTTCACACACCTACATTCTGTGACTTCACACAACTCTATTGTTTCACTTCACACACCTCTATTCTTTGACTTCACACACCTCCATTCCATGACTTCACACACCTCCATTCTATGAGTTCACACACCTCCATTCTATGAGTTCACACACCTCCAATTTGACTTCACACACGTCCATTCTATGACTTCACACACCTTCATTCTTACTTCAGAAACATCCATTCTCTGACTTCACACACCTCCATTCTATGAGTTCACACACCTCCATTCTATGAGTTCACACACCTCCAATTTGACTTCACACACCTCCATTCTATGACTTCACACACCTTCATTCTTACTTCAGAAACATCCATTCTCTGACTTCACACACCTCCATTCTATGACTTCACAAACCTCCATTCTGTGATTTCACACACCTCCATTCTGAATTCACACACCTCCATTTTGTGACTTCACACACCTCCATTCTTCCTTCACACACCTCCATTCTATGACTTCACACACTTCCATTCTATGACTTCACACACCTCCATTCTGTGGCGTCACACACCTGTATTCTGAGTTCACACACCTCCATTTTGTGACTTCACACACCTCCATTCTGTGACTTCACACACCTCCATTCTGTGTCGTCACACACCTCGATCCTATAACTTCACACACCTCCATTCTATGAATTCACACACCTCCATTCTGTGATTTCACACACCTCCATTCTATGACTTCACACACCTCCATTCTGTGACTTCACACACCTCCATTCTGAGTTCACACACCTCCATTCTATGACTTCACAAACCCCCATTCTGAGTTCACAGACCTCCATTCTATGACTTCACACACTTCCATTCTATGACTTCACACACCTCCATTCTGACTTCACACACCTCCATTCTGACTTCACATACCTCAATTCTTTGACTTCACACACCTCCATTCTATGATTTCACACACTTCCATTCTATAACTTCACACACCTCCATTCTGTGACTTCACACACCTCATTTCTGAGTTGACACACCTACATTCTGTGATTTCAGACACCTCCAATCTGACTTCACACACCTCCATTCTATGACTTCACACACCTCCATTCGTTGACATCAAAAACAACCATTCTATGACTTCACACAACTCCATTGTGACTTCACACACCTCCATTCTATGAATTCACTCACCTCCATTTTATGACTTCTCACACCTCCATTCTATGACTTCACACACCTCCATTCTGTGACTTCACAGACCTCCATTCTATGACTTCACACACCTCCATTCTGTGGCTTCACACACCTCCATTCTGAGTTCACCCACCTACATTCTGTGACTTCACACACCTCCATTCTGTGACTTCACACACCTCCATTCTATGACTTCACACACCTCCATTCGTTGACATCAAAAAACACCATTTTATGATTTCACACAACTCCATTTTGACTTCACACACCTCCATTCTATGAGTTCACACACCTCCATTTTATGACTTCACACACCTCCATTCTATGACTTCACCCACCTCAATTCTATGACTTCACACACCTCCATTCTATGACTTCACACACCTCCATTCTGTGACTTCACACACCTCCACTCTATGACTTCAAACACCTTCATTCTTACTTCACAAACATCCATTCTGTGACTTCACAGACCTCCATTCTGTGACTTCACACACCTTCATTCTGACTTCACACACCTCCATTCTGTGACTTCACACACCTCAATTCTGTGACTTCACACACCTCCATTCTGACTTCACATACATTCATTCTATGATTTCACACACCTCCATTCTATGACTTCACACACCTCCATTCTGTGACTTCACACACCACCTTTTTGACTTCACACACCTCCATTCTGTGACTTCACACACCTCCATTCTGTGACTTCACACACCTCCGTTTTGCCATCACACACTTCCAATCTGTGACTTCACCCACCTCCATTCTGTGAGTTCACACACCTCTATTATTTCACTTCACACACCTCCATTCTTTGACTTTACACACCGCCATTCCATGACTTCACAAACCTCCATTCTATGAGTTCACACACCTCCATTCTATGAGTTCACACACCTCCAATTTGACTTCACACATCTCCATTCTATGACTTCACACACCTTCATTCTTACTTCAGAAACATCCATTCTCTGACTTCACACACCTCCATTCTATGACTTCACAAACCTCCATTCTGTGACTTCACACACCTCCATTCTGAATTCACACACCTCCATTCTGTGACTTCACACACCTCCTTTCTTCCTTCACACACCTCCTTTCTATGACTTCACACACTTCCATTCTATGACTTCACACACCTCCATTCTGTGACTTCACTCACCACCTTTTTGACTTCACACACCTCCATACTGTGACTTCACACACCTCCGTTTTGACTTCACACCCTTCCATTCTGTGACTTCACACACCTACATTCTGTGACTTCACACAACTCTATTGTTTCACTTCACACACCTCTATTCTTTGACTTCACACACCTCCATTCCATGACTTCACACACCTCCATTCTATGAGTTCACACACCTCCATTCTATGAGTTCACACACCTCCAATTTGACTTCACACACGTCCATTCTATGACTTCACACACCTTCATTCTTACTTCAGAAACATCCATTCTCTGACTTCACACACCTCCATTCTATGAGTTCACACACCTCCATTCTATGAGTTCACACACCTCCAATTTGACTTCACACACCTCCATTCTATGACTTCACACACCTTCATTCTTACTTCAGAAACATCCATTCTCTGACTTCACACACCTCCATTCTATGACTTCACAAACCTCCATTCTGTGATTTCACACACCTCCATTCTGAATTCACACACCTCCATTTTGTGACTTCACACACCTCCATTCTTCCTTCACACACCTCCATTCTATGACTTCACACACTTCCATTCTATGACTTCACACACCTCCATTCTGTGGCGTCACACACCTGTATTCTGAGTTCACACACCTCCATTTTGTGACTTCACACACCTCCATTCTGTGACTTCACACACCTCCATTCTGTGTCGTCACACACCTCGATCCTATAACTTCACACACCTCCATTCTATGAATTCACACACCTCCATTCTGTGATTTCACACACCTCCATTCTATGACTTCACACACCTCCATTCTGTGACTTCACACACCTCCATTCTGAGTTCACACACCTCCATTCTATGACTTCACAAACCCCCATTCTGAGTTCACAGACCTCCATTCTATGACTTCACACACTTCCATTCTATGACTTCACACACCTCCATTCTGACTTCACACACCTCCATTCTGACTTCACATACCTCAATTCTTTGACTTCACACACCTCCATTCTATGATTTCACACACTTCCATTCTATAACTTCACACACCTCCATTCTGTGACTTCACACACCTCATTTCTGAGTTGACACACCTACATTCTGTGATTTCAGACACCTCCAATGTGACTTCACACACCTCCATTCTATGACTTCACACACCTCCATTCGTTGACATCAAAAACAACCATTCTATGACTTCACACAACTCCATTGTGACTTCACACACCTCCATTCTATGAATTCACTCACCTCCATTTTATGACTTCTCACACCTCCATTCTATGACTTCACACACCTCCATTCTGTGACTTCACACACCTCCATTCTATGACTTCACAAACCTCCATTCTGAGTTCACAGACCTCCATTCTATGACTTCACACACCTCCATTCTGTGGCTTCACACACCTCCATTCTGAGTTCACCCACCTACATTCTGTGACTTCACACACCTCCATTCTGTGACTTCACACACCTCCATTCTATGACTTCACACACCTCCATTCGTTGACATCAAAAAACACCATTTTATGATTTCACACAACTCCATTTTGACTTCACACACCTCCATTCTATGAGTTCACACACCTCCATTTTATGACTTCACACACCTCCATTCTATGACTTCACCCACCTCAATTCTATGACTTCACACACCTCCATTCTATGACTTCACACACCTCCATTCTGTGACTTCACACACCTCCACTCTATGACTTCAAACACCTTCATTCTTACTTCACAAACATCCATTCTGTGACTTCACAGACCTCCATTCTGTGACTTCACACACCTTCATTCTGACTTCACACACCTCCATTCTGTGACTTCACACACCTCAATTCTGTGACTTCACACACCTCCATTCTGACTTCACATACATTCATTCTATGATTTCACACACCTCCATTCTATGACTTCACACACCTCCATTCTGTGACTTCACACACCACCTTTTTGACTTCACACACCTCCATTCTGTGACTTCACACACCTCCATTCTGTGACTTCACACACCTCCGTTTTGCCATCACACACTTCCAATCTGTGACTTCACCCACCTCCATTCTGTGAGTTCACACACCTCTATTATTTCACTTCACACACCTCCATTCTTTGACTTTACACACCGCCATTCCATGACTTCACAAACCTCCATTCTATGAGTTCACACACCTCCATTCTATGAGTTCACACACCTCCAATTTGACTTCACACATCTCCATTCTATGACTTCACACACCTTCATTCTTACTTCAGAAACATCCATTCTCTGACTTCACACACCTCCATTCTATGACTTCACAAACCTCCATTCTGTGACTTCACACACCTCCATTCTGAATTCACACACCTCCATTCTGTGACTTCACACACCTCCTTTCTTCCTTCACACACCTCCTTTCTATGACTTCACACACTTCCATTCTATGACTTCACACACCTCCATTCTGTGACTTCACTCACCACCTTTTTGACTTCACACACCTCCATACTGTGACTTCACACACCTCCGTTTTGACTTCACACCCTTCCATTCTGTGACTTCACACACCTACATTCTGTGACTTCACACAACTCTATTGTTTCACTTCACACACCTCTATTCTTTGACTTCACACACCTCCATTCCATGACTTCACACACCTCCATTCTATGAGTTCACACACCTCCATTCTATGAGTTCACACACCTCCAATTTGACTTCACACACGTCCATTCTATGACTTCACACACCTTCATTCTTACTTCAGAAACATCCATTCTCTGACTTCACACACCTCCATTCTATGAGTTCACACACCTCCATTCTATGAGTTCACACACCTCCAATTTGACTTCACACACCTCCATTCTATGACTTCACACACCTTCATTCTTACTTCAGAAACATCCATTCTCTGACTTCACACACCTCCATTCTATGACTTCACAAACCTCCATTCTGTGATTTCACACACCTCCATTCTGAATTCACACACCTCCATTTTGTGACTTCACACACCTCCATTCTTCCTTCACACACCTCCATTCTATGACTTCACACACTTCCATTCTATGACTTCACACACCTCCATTCTGTGGCGTCACACACCTGTATTCTGAGTTCACACACCTCCATTTTGTGACTTCACACACCTCCATTCTGTGACTTCACACACCTCCATTCTGTGTCGTCACACACCTCGATCCTATAACTTCACACACCTCCATTCTATGAATTCACACACCTCCATTCTGTGATTTCACACACCTCCATTCTATGACTTCACACACCTCCATTCTGTGACTTCACACACCTCCATTCTGAGTTCACACACCTCCATTCTATGACTTCACAAACCCCCATTCTGAGTTCACAGACCTCCATTCTATGACTTCACACACTTCCATTCTATGACTTCACACACCTCCATTCTGACTTCACACACCTCCATTCTGACTTCACATACCTCAATTCTTTGACTTCACACACCTCCATTCTATGATTTCACACACTTCCATTCTATAACTTCACACACCTCCATTCTGTGACTTCACACACCTCATTTCTGAGTTGACACACCTACATTCTGTGATTTCAGACACCTCCAATGTGACTTCACACACCTCCATTCTATGACTTCACACACCTCCATTCGTTGACATCAAAAACAACCATTCTATGACTTCACACAACTCCATTGTGACTTCACACACCTCCATTCTATGAATTCACTCACCTCCATTTTATGACTTCTCACACCTCCATTCTATGACTTCACACACCTCCATTCTGTGACTTCACACACCTCCATTCTATGACTTCACAAACCTCCATTCTGAGTTCACAGACCTCCATTCTATGACTTCACACACCTCCATTCTGTGGCTTCACACACCTCCATTCTGAGTTCACCCACCTACATTCTGTGACTTCACACACCTCCATTCTGTGACTTCACACACCTCCATTCTATGACTTCACACACCTCCATTCGTTGACATCAAAAAACACCATTTTATGATTTCACACAACTCCATTTTGACTTCACACACCTCCATTCTATGAGTTCACACACCTCCATTTTATGACTTCACACACCTCCATTCTATGACTTCACCCACCTCAATTCTATGACTTCACACACCTCCATTCTATGACTTCACACACCTCCATTCTGTGACTTCACACACCTCCACTCTATGACTTCAAACACCTTCATTCTTACTTCACAAACATCCATTCTGTGACTTCACAGACCTCCATTCTGTGACTTCACACACCTTCATTCTGACTTCACACACCTCCATTCTGTGACTTCACACACCTCAATTCTGTGACTTCACACACCTCCATTCTGACTTCACATACATTCATTCTATGATTTCACACACCTCCATTCTATGACTTCACACACCTCCATTCTGTGACTTCACACACCACCTTTTTGACTTCACACACCTCCATTCTGTGACTTCACACACCTCCATTCTGTGACTTCACACACCTCCGTTTTGCCATCACACACTTCCAATCTGTGACTTCACCCACCTCCATTCTGTGAGTTCACACACCTCTATTATTTCACTTCACACACCTCCATTCTTTGACTTTACACACCGCCATTCCATGACTTCACAAACCTCCATTCTATGAGTTCACACACCTCCATTCTATGAGTTCACACACCTCCAATTTGACTTCACACATCTCCATTCTATGACTTCACACACCTTCATTCTTACTTCAGAAACATCCATTCTCTGACTTCACACACCTCCATTCTATGACTTCACAAACCTCCATTCTGTGACTTCACACACCTCCATTCTGAATTCACACACCTCCATTCTGTGACTTCACACACCTCCATTCTTCCTTCACACACCTCCTTTCTATGACTTCACACACTTCCATTCTATGACTTCACACACCTCCATTCTGTGACTTCACTCACCACCTTTTTGACTTCACACACCTCCATTCTGTGACTTCACACACCTCCATACTGTGACTTCACACACCTCCGTTTTGACTTCACACCCTTCCATTCTGTGACTTTACACACCTACATTCTGTGACTTCACACAACTCTATTGTTTCACTTCACACACCTCTATTCTTTGACTTCACACACCTCCATTCCATGACTTCACACACCTCCATTCTATGAGTTCACACACCTCCATTCTATGAGTTCACACACCTCCAATTTGACTTCACACACGTCCATTCTATGACTTCACACACCTTCATTCTTACTTCAGAAACATCCATTCTCTGACTTCACACACCTCCATTCTATGAGTTCACACACCTCCATTCTATGAGTTCACACACCTCCAATTTGACTTCACACACCTCCATTCTATGACTTCACACACCTTCATTCTTACTTCAGAAACATCCATTCTCTGACTTCACACACCTCCATTCTATGACTTCACAAACCTCCATTCTGTGATTTCACACACCTCCATTCTGAATTCACACACCTCCATTCTGTGACTTCACACACCTCCATTCTTCCTTCACACACCTCCATTCTATGACTTCACACACTTCCATTCTATGACTTCACACACCTCCATTCTGTGGCGTCACACACCTGTATTCTGAGTTCACACACTTCCATTTTGTGACTTCACACACCTCCATTCTGTAACTTCACACACCTCCATTCTGTGTCGTCACACACCTCGATCCTATAACTTCACACACCTCCATTCTATGAATTCACACACCTCCATTCTGTGATTTCACACACCTCCATTCTATGACTTCACACACCTCCATTCTGTGACTTCACACACCTCCATTCTGAGTTCACACACCTCCATTCTATGACTTCACAAACCCCCATTCTGAGTTCACAGACCTCCATTCTATGACTTCACACACTTCCATTCTATGACTTCACACACCTCCATTCTGACTTCACACACCTCCATTCTGACTTCACATACCTCAATTCTTTGACTTCACACACCTCCATTCTATGATTTCACACACTTCCATTCTATAACTTCACACACCTCCATTCTGTGACTTCACACACCTCATTTCTGAGTTGACACACCTACATTCTGTGATTTCAGACACCTCCAATGTGACTTCACACACCTCCATTCTATGACTTCACACACCTCCATTCGTTGACATCAAAAACAACCATTCTATGACTTCACACAACTCCATTGTGACTTCACACACCTCCATTCTATGAATTCACTCACCTCCATTTTATGACTTCTCACACCTCCATTCTATGACTTCACACACCTCCATTCTGTGACTTCACACACCTCCATTCTATGACTTCACAAACCTCCATTCTGAGTTCACAGACCTCCATTCTATGACTTCACACACCTCCATTCTGTGGCTTCACACACCTCCATTCTGAGTTCACCCACCTACATTCTGTGACTTCACACACCTCCATTCTGTGACTTCACACACCTCCATTCTATGACTTCACACACCTCCATTCGTTGACATCAAAAAACACCATTTTATGATTTCACACAACTCCATTTTGACTTCACACAACTCCATTCTATGAGTTCACACACCTCCATTTTATGACTTCACACACGTCCATTCTATGACTTCACACACCTCAATTCTATGACTTCACACACCTCCATTCTATGACTTCACACACCTCCATTCTGTGACTTCACACACCTCCACTCTATGACTTCAAACACCTTCATTCTTACTTCACAAACATCCATTCTGTGACTTCACAGACCTCCATTCTGTGACTTCACACACCTTCATTCTGACTTCACACACCTCCATTCTGTGACTTCACACACCTCAATTCTGTGACTTCACACACCTCCATTCTGACTTCACATACATTCATTCTATGATTTCACACACCTCCATTCTATGACTTCACACACCTCCATTCTGTGACTTCACACACCACCTTTTTGACTTCACACACCTCCATTCTGTGACTTCACACACCTCCGTTTTGCCATCACACACTTCCAATCTGTGACTTCACCCACCTCAATTCTGTGAATTCACACACCTCTATTATTTCACTTCACACACCTCCATTCTTTGACTTTACACACCGCCATTCCATGACTTCACAAACCTCCATTCTATGAGTTCACACACCTCCATTCTATGAGTTCACACACCTCCAATTTGACTTCACACATCTCCATTCTATGACTTCACACACCTTCATTCTTACTTCAGAAACATCCATTCTCTGACTTCACACACCTCCATTCTATGACTTCACAAACCTCCATTCTGTGACTTCACACACCTCCATTCTGAATTCACACACCTCCTTTCTATGATTTCACACACTTCCATTCTATGACTTCACACACCTCCATTCTGTGGATTCAGACACCTACATTCTGAGTTCACACTCCTCCATTCTGTGACTTCACACACCTCCATTCTGTGACTTCACACACCTCCATTCTGTGACTTCATTCACCTCGATCCTATGACTTCACACACCTCCATTCTATGACTTCACACACCTCCATTCTATGACTTCACAAACCTCCATTCTGAGTTCACAGACCTCCATTCTATGAATTCACACACCTCCATTCTATGACTTCACTCACCTCCATTCTGACTTCACACACCTCCATTCTGACTTCACAACCTCAATTCTGTGACTTCACACACCTCCATTCTATGATTTCACACACTTCCATTGTATGACTTCACACACCTCCATTCTGTGGCGTCACACACCTGTATTCTGAGTTCACACACCTCCATTTTGTGACTTCACACACCTCCATTCTGTGACTTCACACACCTCCATTCTGTGTCTTCACACACCTCGATCCTATGACTTCACACACCTCCATTCTGTGATTTCACACACCTCCATTCTGACTTTACACACCTCCATTCTATGACTTCACACACCTCCATTCGTTGACATCAAAAAACACCATTCTATGACTTCACACAACTCCATTTTGACTTCACACACCTCCATTCTATGAGTTCACACACCTCCATTTTATGACTTCACATACCTCCATTCTATGACTTCACACACCTCCATTCTGTGATTTCACACACCTCCAATCTCACTTCACACACCTCCATTCTGTGACTTCACACATCTCCACAGTATGACTTCAAACACCTTCATTCTTACTTCACAAAAATACATTCTGTGACTTCACACACCTCCATTCTGACTTCACACACCTCCATTCTATGATTTCACACACCTCCATTCTATGACTTCACACACCTCCATTCTGTGACTTCACACACCACCTTTTCGAGTTCACACACCTCCATTCTGTTACTTCACACACCTCCATTCTGTGACTTCACACACCTCCGTTTTGACTTCACACACTTCCATTCTGTGACTTCACACAGCTCCATTCTGTGACTTCACACACCTCTATTGTTTCACTTCACACACCTCCATTCTTTGACTTCACACACCTCCATTCCATGACTTCACACACCTCCATTCTATTAGTTCACACACCTCCATTCTATGAGTTCACACACCTCCAATTTGACTTCACACACCTCCATTCTATGACTTCACACACCTTCATTCTTACTTCAGAAACATCCATTCTCTGACTTCACACACCTCCATTCTATGACTTCACAAACCTCCATTCTGTGACTTCACACACCTCCATTCTGAATTCACACACCTCCATTCTGTGACTTCACACACCTCCATTCTTCCTTCACACACCTCCATTCTATGACTTCACACACTTCCATTCTATGACTTCACACACCTCCATTCTGTGGCTTCACACACCTCCATTCTGAGTTCACACACCTCCATTCTGTGACTTCACACATCTCCATTCTGTGACTTCAAACACCTACTTGTATGACTGCACACACCTCCATGCGATGACATCAAAAAACACCATTTTATGATTTCACAGAACTCCATTTTGACTTCACACACCTCCATTCTATGAGTTCACACACCTCCATTTTATGACTTCACACTCTTCCATTCTATGACTTCACACACATCAATTCTATGACTTCACACACCTCCATTCTATGACTTCACACACCTCCATTCTGTGACTTCACACACCTCCACTCTATGACTTCAAACACCTTCATTCTTACTTCACAAACACCCATTCTGTGACTTCACACACCTCCATTCTGTGTCTTCACACACCTTCACTCTGACTTCACACACCTCCATTCTGTGACTTCACACACCTCAATTCTGTGACTTCACACACCTCCATTCTGACTTCACATACCTCCATTCTATGATTTCACACACCTCCTTTCTATGACCTCACACACCTCCATTCTGTGACTTCACACACCACCTTTTTGACTTCACACACCTCCATTCTGTGACTACACACACACCTCCATTCTGTGACTTCACACACCTCCGTTTTGCCTTCAAACACTTCCAATCTGTGACTTCACACACCTCCAATCTGTGAGTTCACACAGCTCTATTTTTTCACTTCACACACCTCCATTCTTTGACTTCACCTACCGCCATTCCACGACTTCACAAACCTCCATCCTATGAGTTCACACACCTCCATTCTATGAGTTCACACACCTCGAATTTGACTTCATACATCTCCATTCTATGACTGCACACACCTTCATTCTTACTTCAGAAACATCCATTCTCTGACTTCACACACCTCCATTCTATGACTTCACAAACCTCCATTCTGTGACTTCACACACCTCCATTCTGAGTTCACACACCTCCTTTCTATGACTTCACACACTTCCATTCTATGACTTCAGACACCTCCATTCTGTGGCTTCACACACCTACATTCTGAGTTCACACACCTCCATTCTGTGACTTCACACACCTCCATTCTGTGACTTCACACACCTCCATTCTGTGACTTCACACACCTCGATCCTATGACTTCACACACCTCCATTCTATGAATTAACACACCTCCATTCTGTGAGTTCACAAACCTCCATTCTATGACTTCACACACCTCCATTCTGTGACTTCACACACCTCCATTCTGAGTTCACACACCTCCATTCTATTACTTCACAAACCTCCATTCTGAGTTCACAGACCTTCATTCTATGACTTCACACACCTCCATTCTATGAATTCACTCACTTCCATTCTATGACTTCACACACCTCCATTCTGACTTCACAACCTCAATTCTGTGACTTCACACACCTCCATTCTGAATTCACACACCTCCATTCTGTGACTTCACACACCTCCATTCTTCCTTCACACACCTCTATTCTATGACTTCACACACTTCCATTCTATGACTTCACACACCTCCATTCTGTGGCTTCACACACCTCCATTCTGAGTTCACACACCTCCATTCTGTGACTTCACACATCTCCATTCTGGGACTTCACACACCTACTTGTATGACTGCACACACCTCCATGCGTTGACATCAAAAAACACCATTTTATGATTTCACAGAACTCCATTTTGACTTCACACACCTCCATTCTATGACTTCACAAACCCCCATTCTGAGTTCACAGACCTCCATTCTATGACTTCACACACTTCCATTCTATGACTTCACACACCTCCATTCTGACTTCACACACCTCCATTCTGACTTCACATACCTCAATTCTTTGACTTCACACACCTCCATTCTATGATTTCACACACTTCCATTCTATAACTTCACACACCTCCATTCTGTGACTTCACACACCTCATTTCTGAGTTGACACACCTACATTCTGTGATTTCAGACACCTCCAATGTGACTTCACACACCTCCATTCTATGACTTCACACACCTCCATTCGTTGACATCAAAAACAACCATTCTATGACTTCACACAACTCCATTGTGACTTCACACACCTCCATTCTATGAATTCACTCACCTCCATTTTATGACTTCTCACACCTCCATTCTATGACTTCACACACCTCCATTCTGTGACTTCACACACCTCCATTCTATGACTTCACAAACCTCCATTCTGAGTTCACAGACCTCCATTCTATGACTTCACACACCTCCATTCTGTGGCTTCACACACCTCCATTCTGAGTTCACCCACCTACATTCTGTGACTTCACACACCTCCATTCTGTGACTTCACACACCTCCATTCTATGACTTCACACACCTCCATTCGTTGACATCAAAAAACACCATTTTATGATTTCACACAACTCCATTTTGACTTCACACAACTCCATTCTATGAGTTCACACACCTCCATTTTATGACTTCACACACGTCCATTCTATGACTTCACACACCTCAATTCTATGACTTCACACACCTCCATTCTATGACTTCACACACCTCCATTCTGTGACTTCACACACCTCCACTCTATGACTTCAAACACCTTCATTCTTACTTCACAAACATCCATTCTGTGACTTCACAGACCTCCATTCTGTGACTTCACACACCTTCATTCTGACTTCACACACCTCCATTCTGTGACTTCACACACCTCAATTCTGTGACTTCACACACCTCCATTCTGACTTCACATACATTCATTCTATGATTTCACACACCTCCATTCTATGACTTCACACACCTCCATTCTGTGACTTCACACACCACCTTTTTGACTTCACACACCTCCATTCTGTGACTTCACACACCTCCGTTTTGCCATCACACACTTCCAATCTGTGACTTCACCCACCTCAATTCTGTGAATTCACACACCTCTATTATTTCACTTCACACACCTCCATTCTTTGACTTTACACACCGCCATTCCATGACTTCACAAACCTCCATTCTATGAGTTCACACACCTCCATTCTATGAGTTCACACACCTCCAATTTGACTTCACACATCTCCATTCTATGACTTCACACACCTTCATTCTTACTTCAGAAACATCCATTCTCTGACTTCACACACCTCCATTCTATGACTTCACAAACCTCCATTCTGTGACTTCACACACCTCCATTCTGAATTCACACACCTCCTTTCTATGATTTCACACACTTCCATTCTATGACTTCACACACCTCCATTCTGTGGATTCAGACACCTACATTCTGAGTTCACACTCCTCCATTCTGTGACTTCACACACCTCCATTCTGTGACTTCACACACCTCCATTCTGTGACTTCATTCACCTCGATCCTATGACTTCACACACCTCCATTCTATGACTTCACACACCTCCATTCTATGACTTCACAAACCTCCATTCTGAGTTCACAGACCTCCATTCTATGAATTCACACACCTCCATTCTATGACTTCACTCACCTCCATTCTGACTTCACACACCTCCATTCTGACTTCACAACCTCAATTCTGTGACTTCACACACCTCCATTCTATGATTTCACACACTTCCATTGTATGACTTCACACACCTCCATTCTGTGGCGTCACACACCTGTATTCTGAGTTCACACACCTCCATTTTGTGACTTCACACACCTCCATTCTGTGACTTCACACACCTCCATTCTGTGTCTTCACACACCTCGATCCTATGACTTCACACACCTCCATTCTGTGATTTCACACACCTCCATTCTGACTTTACACACCTCCATTCTATGACTTCACACACCTCCATTCGTTGACATCAAAAAACACCATTCTATGACTTCACACAACTCCATTTTGACTTCACACACCTCCATTCTATGAGTTCACACACCTCCATTTTATGACTTCACATACCTCCATTCTATGACTTCACACACCTCCATTCTGTGATTTCACACACCTCCAATCTCACTTCACACACCTCCATTCTGTGACTTCACACATCTCCACAGTATGACTTCAAACACCTTCATTCTTACTTCACAAACATCCATTCTGTGACTTCACACACCTCCATTCTGACTTCACACACCTCCATTCTATGATTTCACACACCTCCATTCTATGACTTCACACACCTCCATTCTGTGACTTCACACACCACCTTTTCGAGTTCACACACCTCCATTCTGTTACTTCACACACCTCCATTCTGTGACTTCACACACCTCCGTTTTGACTTCACACACTTCCATTCTGTGACTTCACACAGCTCCATTCTGTGACTTCACACACCTCTATTGTTTCACTTCACACACCTCCATTCTTTGACTTCACACACCTCCATTCCATGACTTCACACACCTCCATTCTATTAGTTCACACACCTCCATTCTATGAGTTCACACACCTCCAATTTGACTTCACACACCTCCATTCTATGACTTCACACACCTTCATTCTTACTTCAGAAACATCCATTCTCTGACTTCACACACCTCCATTCTATGACTTCACAAACCTCCATTCTGTGACTTCACACACCTCCATTCTGAATTCACACACCTCCATTCTGTGACTTCACACACCTCCATTCTTCCTTCACACACCTCCATTCTATGACTTCACACACTTCCATTCTATGACTTCACACACCTCCATTCTGTGGCTTCACACACCTCCATTCTGAGTTCACACACCTCCATTCTGTGACTTCACACATCTCCATTCTGTGACTTCAAACACCTACTTGTATGACTGCACACACCTCCATGCGATGACATCAAAAAACACCATTTTATGATTTCACAGAACTCCATTTTGACTTCACACACCTCCATTCTATGAGTTCACACACCTCCATTTTATGACTTCACACTCTTCCATTCTATGACTTCACACACATCAATTCTATGACTTCACACACCTCCATTCTATGACTTCACACACCTCCATTCTGTGACTTCACACACCTCCACTCTATGACTTCAAACACCTTCATTCTTACTTCACAAACACCCATTCTGTGACTTCACACACCTCCATTCTGTGTCTTCACACACCTTCACTCTGACTTCACACACCTCCATTCTGTGACTTCACACACCTCAATTCTGTGACTTCACACACCTCCATTCTGACTTCACATACCTCCATTCTATGATTTCACACACCTCCTTTCTATGACCTCACACACCTCCATTCTGTGACTTCACACACCACCTTTTTGACTTCACACACCTCCATTCTGTGACTACACACACACCTCCATTCTGTGACTTCACACACCTCCGTTTTGCCTTCAAACACTTCCAATCTGTGACTTCACACACCTCCAATCTGTGAGTTCACACAGCTCTATTTTTTCACTTCACACACCTCCATTCTTTGACTTCACCTACCGCCATTCCACGACTTCACAAACCTCCATCCTATGAGTTCACACACCTCCATTCTATGAGTTCACACACCTCGAATTTGACTTCATACATCTCCATTCTATGACTGCACACACCTTCATTCTTACTTCAGAAACATCCATTCTCTGACTTCACACACCTCCATTCTATGACTTCACAAACCTCCATTCTGTGACTTCACACACCTCCATTCTGAGTTCACACACCTCCTTTCTATGACTTCACACACTTCCATTCTATGACTTCAGACACCTCCATTCTGTGGCTTCACACACCTACATTCTGAGTTCACACACCTCCATTCTGTGACTTCACACACCTCCATTCTGTGACTTCACACACCTCCATTCTGTGACTTCACACACCTCGATCCTATGACTTCACACACCTCCATTCTATGAATTAACACACCTCCATTCTGTGAGTTCACAAACCTCCATTCTATGACTTCACACACCTCCATTCTGTGACTTCACACACCTCCATTCTGAGTTCACACACCTCCATTCTATTACTTCACAAACCTCCATTCTGAGTTCACAGACCTTCATTCTATGACTTCACACACCTCCATTCTATGAATTCACTCACTTCCATTCTATGACTTCACACACCTCCATTCTGACTTCACAACCTCAATTCTGTGACTTCACACACCTCCATTCTGAATTCACACACCTCCATTCTGTGACTTCACACACCTCCATTCTTCCTTCACACACCTCTATTCTATGACTTCACACACTTCCATTCTATGACTTCACACACCTCCATTCTGTGGCTTCACACACCTCCATTCTGAGTTCACACACCTCCATTCTGTGACTTCACACATCTCCATTCTGGGACTTCACACACCTACTTGTATGACTGCACACACCTCCATGCGTTGACATCAAAAAACACCATTTTATGATTTCACAGAACTCCATTTTGACTTCACACACCTCCATTCTATGACTTCACACACCTCCATTCTATGACTTCACCCACCTCAATTCTATGACTTCACACACCTCCATTCTATGACTTCACACACCTCCATTCTGTGACTTCACACACCTCCACTCTATGACTTCAAACACCTTCATTCTTACTTCACAAACATCCATTCTGTGACTTCACAGACCTCCATTCTGTGACTTCACACACCTTCATTCTGACTTCACACACCTCCATTCTGTGACTTCACACACCTCAATTCTGTGACTTCACACACCTCCATTCTGACTTCACATACATTCATTCTATGATTTCACACACCTCCATTCTATGACTTCACACACCTCCATTCTGTGACTTCACACACCACCTTTTTGACTTCACACACCTCCATTCTGTGACTTCACACACCTCCATTCTGTGACTTCACACACCTCCGTTTTGCCATCACACACTTCCAATCTGTGACTTCACCCACCTCCATTCTGTGAGTTCACACACCTCTATTATTTCACTTCACACACCTCCATTCTTTGACTTTACACACCGCCATTCCATGACTTCACAAACCTCCATTCTATGAGTTCACACACCTCCATTCTATGAGTTCACACACCTCCAATTTGACTTCACACATCTCCATTCTATGACTTCACACACCTTCATTCTTACTTCAGAAACATCCATTCTCTGACTTCACACACCTCCATTCTATGACTTCACAAACCTCCATTCTGTGACTTCACACACCTCCATTCTGAATTCACACACCTCCATTCTGTGACTTCACACACCTCCATTCTTCCTTCACACACCTCCTTTCTATGACTTCACACACTTCCATTCTATGACTTCACACACCTCCATTCTGTGACTTCACTCACCACCTTTTTGACTTCACACACCTCCATTCTGTGACTTCACACACCTCCATACTGTGACTTCACACACCTCCGTTTTGACTTCACACCCTTCCATTCTGTGACTTCACACACCTACATTCTGTGACTTCACACAACTCTATTGTTTCACTTCACACACCTCTATTCTTTGACTTCACACACCTCCATTCCATGACTTCACACACCTCCATTCTATGAGTTCACACACCTCCATTCTATGAGTTCACACACCTCCAATTTGACTTCACACACGTCCATTCTATGACTTCACACACCTTCATTCTTACTTCAGAAACATCCATTCTCTGACTTCACACACCTCCATTCTATGAGTTCACACACCTCCATTCTATGAGTTCACACACCTCCAATTTGACTTCACACACCTCCATTCTATGACTTCACACACCTTCATTCTTACTTCAGAAACATCCATTCTCTGACTTCACACACCTCCATTCTATGACTTCACAAACCTCCATTCTGTGATTTCACACACCTCCATTCTGAATTCACACACCTCCATTCTGTGACTTCACACACCTCCATTCTTCCTTCACACACCTCCATTCTATGACTTCACACACTTCCATTCTATGACTTCACACACCTCCATTCTGTGGCGTTACACACCTGTATTCTGAGTTCACACACTTCCATTTTGTGACTTCACACACCTCCATTCTGTAACTTCACACACCTCCATTCTGTGTCGTCACACACCTCGATCCTATAACTTCACACACCTCCATTCTATGAATTCACACACCTCCATTCTGTGATTTCACACACCTCCATTCTATGACTTCACACACCTCCATTCTGTGACTTCACACACCTCCATTCTGAGTTCACACACCTCCATTCTATGACTTCACAAACCCCCATTCTGAGTTCACAGACCTCCATTCTATGACTTCACACACTTCCATTCTATGACTTCACACACCTCCATTCTGACTTCACACACCTCCATTCTGACTTCACATACCTCAATTCTTTGACTTCACACACCTCCATTCTATGATTTCACACACTTCCATTCTATAACTTCACACACCTCCATTCTGTGACTTCACACACCTCATTTCTGAGTTGACACACCTACATTCTGTGATTTCAGACACCTCCAATGTGACTTCACACACCTCCATTCTATGACTTCACACACCTCCATTCGTTGACATCAAAAACAACCATTCTATGACTTCACACAACTCCATTGTGACTTCACACACCTCCATTCTATGAATTCACTCACCTCCATTTTATGACTTCTCACACCTCCATTCCATGACTTCACACACCTCCATTCTGTGACTTCACACACCTCCATTCTATGACTTCACAAACCTCCATTCTGAGTTCACAGACCTCCATTCTATGACTTCACACACCTCCATTCTGTGGCTTCACACACCTCCATTCTGAGTTCACCCACCTACATTCTGTGACTTCACACACCTCCATTCTGTGACTTCACACACCTCCATTCTATGACTTCACACACCTCCATTCGTTGACATCAAAAAACACCATTTTATGATTTCACACAACTCCATTTTGACTTCACACAACTCCATTCTATGAGTTCACACACCTCCATTTTATGACTTCACACACGTCCATTCTATGACTTCACACACCTCAATTCTATGACTTCACACACCTCCATTCTATGACTTCACACACCTCCATTCTGTGACTTCACACACCTCCACTCTATGACTTCAAACACCTTCATTCTTACTTCACAAACATCCATTCTGTGACTTCACAGACCTCCATTCTGTGACTTCACACACCTTCATTCTGACTTCACACACCTCCATTCTGTGACTTCACACACCTCAATTCTGTGACTTCACACACCTCCATTCTGACTTCACATACATTCATTCTATGATTTCACACACCTCCATTCTATGACTTCACACACCTCCATTCTGTGACTTCACACACCACCTTTTTGACTTCACACACCTCCATTCTGTGACTTCACACACCTCCGTTTTGCCATCACACACTTCCAATCTGTGACTTCACCCACCTCAATTCTGTGAGTTCACACACCTCTATTATTTCACTTCACACACCTCCATTCTTTGACTTTACACACCGCCATTCCATGACTTCACAAACCTCCATTCTATGAGTTCACACACCTCCATTCTATGAGTTCACACACCTCCAATTTGACTTCACACATCTCCATTCTATGACTTCACACACCTTCATTCTTACTTCAGAAACATCCATTCTCTGACTTCACACACCTCCATTCTATGACTTCACAAACCTCCATTCTGTGACTTCACACACCTCCATTCCGAATTCACACACCTCCTTTCTATGATTTCACACACTTCCATTCTATGACTTCACACACCTCCATTCTGTGGATTCAGACACCTACATTCTGAGTTCACACACCTCCATTCTGTGACTTCACACACCTCCATTCTGTGACTTCACACACCTCCATTCTGTGACTTCATTCACCTCGATCCTATGACTTCACACACCTCCATTCTATGACTTCACACACCTCCATTCTATGACTTCACAAACCTCCATTCTGAGTTCACAGACCTCCATTCTATGAATTCACACACCTCCATTCTATGACTTCACTCACCTCCATTCTGACTTCACACACCTCCATTCTGACTTCACAACCTCAATTCTGTGACTTCACACACCTCCATTCTATGATTTCACACACTTCCATTGTATGACTTCACACACCTCCATTCTGTGGCGTCACACACCTGTATTCTGAGTTCACACACCTCCATTTTGTGACTTCACACACCTCCATTCTGTGACTTCACACACCTCCATTCTGTGTCTTCACACACCTCGATCCTATGACTTCACACACCTCCATTCTGTGATTTCACACACCTCCATTCTGACTTTACACACCTCCATTCTATGACTTCACACACCTCCATTCGTTGACATCAAAAAACACCATTCTATGACTTCACACAACTCCATTTTGACTTCACACACCTCCATTCTATGAGTTCACACACCTCCATTTTATGACTTCACATACCTCCATTCTATGACTTCACACACCTCCATTCTGTGATTTCACACACCTCCAATCTCACTTCACACACCTCCATTCTGTGACTTCACACATCTCCACAGTATGACTTCAAACACCTTCATTCTTACTTCACAAACATCCATTCTGTGACTTCACACACCTCCATTCTGACTTCACACACCTCCATTCTATGATTTCACACACCTCCATTCTATGACTTCACACACCTCCATTCTGTGACTTCACACACCACCTTTTCGAGTTCACACACCTCCATTCTGTTACTTCACACACCTCCATTCTGTGACTTCACACACCTCCGTTTTGACTTCACACACTTCCATTCTGTGACTTCACACAGCTCCATTCTGTGACTTCACACACCTCTATTGTTTCACTTCACACACCTCCATTCTTTGACTTCACACACCTCCATTCCATGACTTCACACACCTCCATTCTATGAGTTCACACACCTCCATTCTATGAGTTCACACACCTCCAATTTGACTTCACACACCTCCATTCTATGACTTCACACACCTTCATTCTTACTTCAGAAACATCCATTCTCTGACTTCACACACCTCCATTCTATGACTTCACAAACCTCCATTCTGTGACTTCACACACCTCCATTCTGAATTCACACACCTCCATTCTGTGACTTCACACACCTCCATTCTTCCTTCACACACCTCCATTCTATGACTTCACACACTTCCATTCTATGACTTCACACACCTCCATTCTGTGGCTTCACACACCTCCATTCTGAGTTCACACACCTCCATTCTGTGACTTCACACATCTCCATTCTGTGACTTCAAACACCTACTTGTATGACTGCACACACCTCCATGCGTTGACATCAAAAAACACCATTTTATGATTTCACAGAACTCCATTTTGACTTCACACACCTCCATTCTATGAGTTCACACACCTCCATTTTATGACTTCACACTCTTCCATTCTATGACTTCACACACATCAATTCTATGACTTCACACACCTCCATTCTATGACTTCACACACCTCCATTCTGTGACTTCACACACCTCCACTCTATGACTTCAAACACCTTCATTCTTACTTCACAAACACCCATTCTGTGACTTCACACACCTCCATTCTGTGTCTTCACACACCTTCACTCTGACTTCACACACCTCCATTCTGTGACTTCACACACCTCAATTCTGTGACTTCACACACCTCCATTCTGACTTCACATACCTCCATTCTATGATTTCACACACCTCCTTTCTATGACCTCACACACCTCCATTCTGTGACTTCACACACCACCTTTTTGACTTCACACACCTCCATTCTGTGACTACACACACACCTCCATTCTGTGACTTCACACACCTCCGTTTTGCCTTCAAACACTTCCAATCTGTGACTTCACACACCTCCAATCTGTGAGTTCACACAGCTCTATTTTTTCACTTCACACACCTCCATTCTTTGACTTCACATACCGCCATTCCACGACTTCACAAACCTCCATCCTATGAGTTCACACACCTCCATTCTATGAGTTCACACACCTCGAATTTGACTTCATACATCTCCATTCTATGACTGCACACACCTTCATTCTTACTTCAGAAACATCCATTCTCTGACTTCACACACCTCCATTCTATGACTTCACAAACCTCCATTCTGTGACTTCACACACCTCCATTCTGAGTTCACACACCTCCTTTCTATGACTTCACACACTTCCATTCTATGACTTCAGACACCTCCATTCTGTGGCTTCACACACCTACATTCTGAGTTCACACACCTCCATTCTGTGACTTCACACACCTCCATTCTGTGACTTCACACACCTCCATTCTGTGACTTCACACACCTCGATCCTATGACTTCACACACCTCCATTCTATGAATTAACACACCTCCATTCTGTGAGTTCACAAACCTCCATTCTATGACTTCACACACCTCCATTCTGTGACTTCACACACCTCCATTCTGAGTTCACACACCTCCTTTCTATTACTTCACAAACCTCCATTCTGAGTTCACAGACCTTCATTCTATGACTTCACACACCTCCATTCTATGAATTCACTCACTTCCATTCTATGACTTCACACACCTCCATTCTGACTTCACAACCTCAATTCTGTGACTTCACACACCTCCATTCTGAATTCACACACCTCCATTCTGTGACTTCACACACCTCCGTTTTGCCTTCAAACACTTCCAATCTGTGACTTCACACACCTCCAATCTGTGAGTTCACACAGCTCTATTTTTTCACTTCACACACCTCCATTCTTTGACTTCACATACGGCCATTCCATGACTTCACAAACCTCCATCCTATGAGTTCACACACCTCCATTCTATGAGTTCACACACCTCGAATTTGACTTCATACATCTCCATTCTATGACTGCACACACCTTCATTCTTACTTCAGAAAAATCCATTCTCTGACTTCACACACCTCCATTCTATGACTTCACAAACCTCCATTCTGTGACTTCACACACCTCCATTCTGAGTTCACACACCTCCTTTCTATGACTTCACACACTTCCATTCTATGACTTCAGACACCTCCATTCTGTGGCTTCACACACCTACATTTTGAGTTCACACACCTCCATTCTGTGACTTCACACACCTCCATTCTGTGACTTCACACACCTCCATTCTGTGACTTCACACACCTCGATCCTATGACTTCACACACCTCCATTCTATGAATTAACACACCTCCATTCTGTGAGTTCACAAACCTCCATTCTATGACTTCACACACCTCCATTCTGTGTCTTCACACACCTCCATTCTATGAATTCACTCACTTCCATTCTATGACTTCACACACCTCCATTCTGACTTCACAACCTCAAATCTGTGACTTCACACACCTCCATTCTATGATTTCACACACTTCCATTCTATGACTTCACACACCTCCATTCTGTGGCTTCACACACCTATATTCTGAGTTTACACACCTCCATTCTGTGACTTCACACACCTCCATTCTGTGACTTCACACACCTCCATTCTGTGATTTCACACACCTCCATTCTGACTTCACACACCTCCATTCTATGACCTCACACACCTCCATTCGTTGACATCAAAAAACACCATTCTATGACTTCACACAACTCCATTTTGACTTCACACACCTCCATTCTATGAGTTCACACACCTCCATTTTATGACTTCACATACCTCCATTCTATGACTTCACACACCTCCATTCTGTGATTTCACACACCTCCAATCTCACTTCCCACACCTCCATTCTGTGACTTCACATACCTCCACAGTATGACTTCAAACACCTTCATTCTTACTTCACAAACATCCATTCTGTGACTTCACACACCTCCATTCTGTGACTTCATACACCTCAATTCTGTGACTTCACACACATCCATTCTGACTTCACACACCTCCATCCTATGATTTCACACACCTCCATTCTATGACTTCACACACCTCCATTCTGTGACTTCACACACCACCTTTTCGAGTTCACACACCTCCATTCTGTTACTTCACACACCTCCATTCTGTGACTTCACACACCTCGGTTTTGACTTCACACACTTCCATTCTGTGACTTCACACAGCTCCATTCTGTGATTTCACACACCTCTATTGTTTCACTTCACACACCTCCATTCATTGACTTCACACACCTCCATTCCATGACTTCACACACCTCCATTCTATGAGTTCACACACCTCCATTCTATGAGTTCACACACCTCCAATTTGACTTCACACACGTCCATTCTATGACGTCACACACCTTCATTCTTACTTCAGAAACATCCATTCTCTGACTTCACACACCTCCATTCTATGACTTCACAAACCTCCATTCTGTGACTTCACACACCTCCACTCGGAATTCACACACCTCCATTCTGTGACTTCACACACCTACATTCTTCCTTCACACACCTCCATTCTATGACTTCACACACTTCCATTCTATGACTTCACACACCTCCATTCTGTGGCTTCACACACCTCCATTCTGAGTTCACACACCTCCATTCTGTGACTTCACACACCTCCATTCTATGACTTCACACACCTCCATTCTGTGACTTCACACACCTCCATTCTGAGTTCACACACCTCCATTCTATGACTTCACAAACCCCCATTCTGAGTTCACACACATCCATTCTGACTTCACACACCTCAATTCTTTGACTTCACACACCTCCATTCTATGATTTCACACACTTCCATTCTATGACTTCACACCTCCATTCTATGACTTCACACACCTCATTTCTGAGTTGACACACCTCCAATCTGACTTCACACACCTCCATTCTATGACTTCACAAACCTCCATTCGTTGACATCAAAAAACACCATTTTATGACTTCACAGAAGTCCATTTTGACTTCACACACCTCCATTCTATGAGTTCACACACCTCCATTTTATGACTTCACAAACCTCCATTCTATGACTTCACACACCTCAATTCTATGACTTCACACACTCCATTCTATGACTTCACACACCTCCATTCTGTGACTTCACGCACCTCAATTCTATGACTTCACACACTCCATACTATGACTTCACACACCTCCATTCTGTGACTTCACACACCACCATTTTGACTTCACACACCTCCATTCTGTGACTTCACACACCTCCATTCTGTGACTTCACACACCTCCGTTTTGACTTCACACCCTTCCATTCTGTGACTTCACACACCTCCATTCTGTGACTTCACACACCTCCGTTTTGACTTCACACCCTTCCATTCTGTGACTTCACACATGTCCATTCTGTGACTTCACACACCTCTATTGTTTCACTTCACACACCTCCATTCTGTGACTTCACACACCTCCATTTTGTGACTTCACACACCTCCGTTTTGCCATCGCACACTTACAATCTGTGACTTCACCCACCTCCATTCTGTGAGTTCACACACCTCTATTATTTCACTTCACACACCTCCATTCTTTGACTTTACACACCGCCATTCCATGACTTCACAAACCTCCATTCTATGAGTTCACACACCTCCATTCTATGAGTTCACACACCTCCAATTTGACTTCACACATCTCCATTCTATGACTTCACACACCTTCATTCTTACTTCAGAAACATCCATTCTCTGACTTCACACACCTCCATTCTATGACTTCACAAACCTCCATTCTGTGACTTCACACACCTCCATTCTGAGTTCACACTCCTCCTTTCTATGATTTCACACACTTCCATTCTCTGACTTCACACACCTCCATTCTGTGGCTTCAGACACCTACATTCTGAGTTCACACACCTCCATTCTCTGACTTCACACACCTCCATTCTGTGACTTCACACACCTCCATTCTGTGACTTCATTCACCTCGATCCTATGACTTCACACACCTCCATTCTATGACTTCACACACCTCCATTCTATGACTTCACAAACCTCCATTCTGAATTCACAGACCTCCATTCTATGAATTCACACACCTCAATTCTATGACTTCACTCACCTCCATTCTGACTTCACACACCTCCATTCTGACTTCACAACCTCAATTCTGTGACTTCACACACCTCCATTCTATGATTTCACACACTTCCATTGTATGACTTCACACACCTCCATTCTGTGGCTTCATACACCTACATTCTGAGTTTACACACCTCCATTCTGTGACTTCACACACCTCCATTCTGTGATTTCACACACCTCCATTCTGACTTCACACACCTCCATTCTATGACCTCACACACCTCCATTCGTTGACATCAAAAAACACCATTCTATGACTTCACACAACTCCATTTTGACTTCACACACCTCCATTCTATGAGTTCACACACCTCCATTTTATGACTTCACATACCTCCATTCTATGACTTCACACACCACCACTCTGTGATTTCACACACCTCCAATCTCACTTCACACACCTCCATTCTGTGACTTCACACACCTCCACAGTATGACTTCAAACACCTTCATTCTTACTTCACAAACATCCATTCTGTGACTTCACACACCTCCATTCTGTGACTTCATACACCTCAATTCTGTGACTTCACACACCTCCATTCTGACTTCACACACCTCCATCCTATGATTTCACACACCTCCATTCTATGACTTCACACACCTCCATTCTGTGACTTCACACACCACCTTTTCGAGTTCACACACCTCCATTCTGTTACTTCACACACCTCCATTCTGTGACTTCACACACCTCGGTTTTGACTTCACACACTTCCATTCTGTGACTTCACACAGCTCCATTCTGTGATTTCACACACCTCTATTGTTTCACTTCACACACCTCCATTCATTGACTTCACACACCTCCATTCCATGACTTCACACACCTCCATTCTATTAGTTCACACACCTCCATTCTATGAGTTCACACACCTCCAATTTGACTTCACACACCTCCATTCTATGACTTCACACACCTTCATTCTTACTTCAGAAACAACCATTCTCTGACTTCACACACCTCCATTCTATGACTTCACAAACCTCCATTCTGTGACTTCACACACCTCCATTCTGAATTCACACACCTCCATTCTGTGACTTCACACACCTCCATTCTTCCTTCACACACCTCCATTCTATGACTTCACACACTTCCATTCTATGACTTCACAAACCTCCATTCTGTGGCTTCACACACCTCCATTCTGAGTTCACACACCTCCATTCTGTGACTTCACACACCTCCATTCTGTGACTTCACACACCTACTTTTATGACTGCACACACCTCCATGCGTTGACATCAAAAAACACCATTTTATGATTTCACAGAACTCCATTTTGACTTCACACACCTCCATTCTATGAGTTCACACACCTCCATTTTATGACTTCACACACTTCCAATCTATGACTTCACACACCTCAATTCTATGACTTCACACACCTCCATTCTATGACTTCACACACCTCCATTCTGTGACTTCACACACCTCCACTCTATGACTTCAAACACCTTCATTCTTACTTCACAAACATCCATTCTGTGACTACACACACCTCCATTCTGTGACTTCACACACCTTTATTCTGACTTCACACACCTCCATTCTGTGACTTCACACACCTCAATTCTGTGACTTCACACACCTCCATTCTGAGTTTACATACCTCCATTCTATGATTTCACACACCTCCTTTCTATGACCTCACACACCTCCATTCTGTGACTTCACACACCACCTTTTTGACTTCACACACCTCCATTCTGTGACTTCACACACCTCCATTCTGTGACTTCACACACCTCCGTTTTGCCTTCAAACACTTCCAATCTGTGACTTCACACACCTCCAATCTGTGAGTTCACACAGCTCTATTTTTTCACTTCACACACCTCCATTCTTTGACTTCACATACCGCCATTCCATGACTTCACAAACCTCCATCCTATGAGTTCACACACCTCCATTCTATGAGTTCACACACCTCGAATTTGACTTCATACATCTCCATTCTATGACTGCACACACCTTCATTCTTACTTCAGAAACATCCATTCTCTGACTTCACACACCTCCATTCTATGAATTAACACACCTCCATTCTGTGAGTTCACAAACCTCCATTCTATGACTTCACACACCTCCATTCTGTGACTTCACACACCTCCATTCTGAGTTCACACACCTCCATTCTATTACTTCACAAACCTCCATTCTGAGTTCACAGACCTCCATTCTATGACTTCACACACCTCCATTCTATGAATTCACTCACTTCCATTCTATGACTTCACACACCTCCATTCTGACTTCACAACCTCAATTCTGTGACTTCACACACCTCCATTCTATGATTTCACACACTTCCATTCTATGACTTCACACACCTCCATTCTGTGGCTTCACACACCTACATTCTGAGTTTACACACCTCCATTCTGTGACTTCACACACCTCCATTCTGTGATTTCACACACCTCCAATCTGACTTCACACACCTCCATTCTATGACTTCACACACCTCCATTCGTTGACATCAAAAAACACTATTCCATGACTTCACAGAACTCCATTTTGACTTCACACACCTCCATTCTATGAGTTCACACACCTCCATTTTATGACTTCACACACCTCCATTCTATGACTTCACACACCTCAATTCTATGACTTCACACACTCCATTCTATGACTTCACACACCTCCATTCTGTGACTTCACACACCTCCACTCTATGGCTTCAAACACCTTCATTCTTACTTCACAAACATCCATTCTGTGACTTCACACACCTCCATTCTGTGACTTCACACACCTTCATTCTGACTTCACACACCTCCATTCTGTGACTTCATACACCTCAATTCTGTGACTTCACACACCTCCATTCTGACTTCACACACCTCCATTCTATGATTTCACACACCTCCATTCTATGACTTCACACACCTCCATTCTGTGACTTCACACACCACCTTTTTGACTTCACACACCTCCATTCTTTGACTTCACACACCTCCATTCTATGATTTCACACACTTCCATTCTATGACTTCACACACCTCCATTCTATGACTTCACACACCTCATTTCTGAGTTGACACACCTCCAATCTGACTTCACACACCTCCATTCTATGACTTCACAAACCTCCATTCGTTGACATCAAAAAACACCATTTTATGACTTCACAGAAGTCCATTTTGACTTCACACACCTCCATTCTATGAGTTCACACACCTCCATTTTATGACTTCACACACCTCCATTCTATGACTTCACACACCTCAATTCTATGACTTCACACACTCCATTCTATGACTTCACACACCTCCATTCTGTGACTTCACACACCTCAATTCTATGACTTCACACACTCCATACTATGACTTCACACACCTCCATTCTGTGACTTCACACACCACCATTTTGACTTCACACACCTCCATTCTGTGACTTCACACACCTCCATTCTGTGACTTCACACACCTCCGTTTTGACTTCACACCCTTCCATTCTGTGACTTCACACACCTCCATTCTGTGACTTCACACACCTCTATTGTTTCACTTCACACACCTCCATTCTTTGACTTCACACACCTCCATTCCATGACTTCACACACCTCCATTCTATGAGTTCACACACCTCCATTCTATGAGTTCACACACCTCCATTCTATGAGTTCACACACCTCCAATTTGACTTCACACACCTCCATTCTATGACTTCACAAACCTCCATTCTGTGACTTCACACACCTCCATTCTGAATTCACACACCTCCATTCTGTGACTTCACACACCTCCACTCTATGACTTCAAACACCTTCATTCTTACTTCACAAACATCCATTCTGTGACTTCACACACCTCCATTCCATGACTTCACACACCTCCATTCTGTGACTTCACACACCTCAATTCTGTGACTTCACACACCTCCATTCTGACTTCACATACCTCCATTCTATGATTTCACACACCTCCTTTCCATGACCTCACACACCTCCATTCTGTGACTTCACACACCAACTTTTTGACTTCACACACCTCCATTCTGTGACTTCACACACCTCCATTCTGTGACTTCACACACCTCCGTTTTGCCTTCAAACACTTCCAATCTGTGACTTCACACACCTCCAATCTGTGAGTTCACACAGCGCTATTTTTTCACTTCACACACCTCCATTCTTTGACTTCACATACCGCCATTCCATGACTTCACAAACCTCCATCCTATGAGTTCACACACCTCCATTCTATGAGTTCACACACCTCGAATTTGACTTCATACATCTCCATTCTATGACTGCACACTCCTTCATTCTTACTTCAGAAACATCCATTCTCTGACTTCACACACCTCCATTCTATGAATTAACACACCTCCATTCTGTGAGTTCACAAACCTCCATTCTATGACTTCACACACCTCCATTCTGTGACTTCACACACCTCCATTCTGAGTTCACACACCTCCATTCTATTACTTCACAAACCTCCATTCTGAGTTCACAGACCTCCATTCTATGACTTCACACACCTCCATTCTATGAATTCACTCACTTCCATTCTATGACTTCACACACCTCCATTCTGACTTCAGAACCTCAATTCTGTGACTTCACACACCTCCATTCTATGATTTCACACACTTCCATTCTATGACTTCACACACCTCCATTCTGTGGCTTCACACACCTACATTCTGAGTTTACACACCTCCATTCTGTGACTTCACACACCTCCATTCTGTGATTTCACACACCTCCAATCTGACTTCACACACCTCCATTCTATGACTTCACACACCTCCATTCGTTGACATCAAAAAACACCATTCCATGACTTCACAGAACTCCATTTTGACTTCACACCCTCCATTCTATGAGTTCACACACCTCCATTTTATGACTTCACACACCTCCATTCTATGACTTCACACACCTCAATTCTATGACTTCACACACTCCATTCTATGACTTCACACACCTCCATTCTGTGACTTCACACACCTCCACTCTATGGCTTCAAACAACTTCATTCTTACTTCACAAACATCCATTCTGTGACTTCACACACCTCCATTCTGTGACTTCACACACCTTCATTCTGACTTCACACACCTCCATTCTGTGACTTCATACACCTCAATTCTGTGACTTCACACACCTCCATTCTGACTTCACACACCTCCATTCTATGATTTCACACACCTCCATTCTATCACTTCACACACCTCCATTCTGTGACTTCACACACCACCTTTTTGACTTCACACACCTCCATTCTTTGACTTCACACACCTCCATTCTATGATTTCACAAACTTCCATTCTATGACTTCACACACCTCCATTCTATGACTTCACACACCTCATTTCTGAGTTGACACACCTCCAATCTGACTTCACACACCTCCATTCTATGACTTCACAAACCTCCATTCGTTGACATCAAAAAACACCATTTTATGACTTCACAGAAGTCCATTTTGACTTCACACACCTCCATTCTATGAGTTCACACACCTCCATTTTATGACTTCACACACCTCCATTCTGACTTCACACACCTCCATTCTATGATTTCACACACCTCCATTCTATCACTTCACACACCTCCATTCTGTGACTTCACACACCACCTTTTTGACTTCACACACCTCCATTCTATGAGTTCACACACCTCCATTTTATGACTTCACACACCTCCATTCTATGACTTCACACACCTCAATTCTATGACTTCCCACACTCCATTCTATGACTTCACACACCTCCATTCTGTGACTTCACACACCTCAATTCTATGACTTCACACACTCCATACTATGACTTCACACACCTCCATTCTGTGACTTCACACACCACCATTTTGACTTCACACACCTCCATTCTGTGACTTCACACACCTCCATTCTGTGACTTCACTCACCTCGATCCTATGACTTCACACACCTCCATTCTATGACTTCACACACCTCCATTCTGTGGCTTCACACACCTCCATTCTGAGTTCACACACCTCCATTCTGTGACTTCACACACCTCCATTCTGTGACTTCACACACCTCCATTCTGTGACTTCACACACCTCGATCCTATGACTTCACACACCTCCATTCTATGAATTCACACACCTCCATTCTGTGATTTCACACACCTCCATTCTATGACTTCACACACCTCCATTCGTTGAAATCAAAAAACACCATTCTATGACTTCACAGAACTCCATTCTGTGACTTCACACACCTCCATTCTATGAGTTCACACACCTCCATTTTATGACTTCACACACCTCCATTCTATGACTTCACACACGTCAATTCTATGACTTCACACACTCCATTCTATGACTTCACACACCTCCATTCTGTGACTTCACACACCTCCACTCTATGGCTTCAAACACCTTCATTCTTACTTCACAAACATCCATTCTGTGACTTCACACACCTCCATTCTGTGACTTCACACACCTTCATTCTGACTTCACACACCTCCATTCTGTGACTTCACACACCTCCATTCTGTGACTTCACACACCTCCATTCTGTGACTTCACACACCTCTATTGTTTCACTTCACACACCTCCATTCTTTGAATTCAACACCTCCATTCCATAACTTCACACACCTCCATTCTATGAGTTCACACACCTCCATTCTATGAGTTCACACACCTCCAATTTGACTTCACACACCTCCATTCTATGACTTCACACACCTTCATTCTTACTTCAGAAACATCCATTCTCTGACTTCACACACCTCCATTCTATGACTTCACAAACCTCCATTCTGTGACTTCACACACCTCCATTCTGAGTTCACACACCTCCATTCTGTGACTTCACACACCTCCACTCGTTGACATCAAAAACCACCATTCTATGACTTCAAACAACTCCATTGTAACTTCACACACCTCCATTCTATGAGTTCACACACCTCTCTTTTATGACGTCACACACCTCCATTCTATGACTTCACACACCTCAATTCTATGACTTCACACACCTGCATTCTATGACTTCACACACCTCGATTCTGTGACTTCACACACCTCCACTCTATGACTTGAAACACCTTCATTCTTACTTCACAAACATCCATTCTGTGACTTCACACACCTCCATTCTGTGATTTCACACACCTTAATTCTGACTTCACACACCTCCATTCTGTGACTTCACACACCTCAATTCTGTGACTTCACACACGTCCATTCTGACTTCACATACCTCGTTCTATGATTTCACACACCTGCATTCTATGACTTCACACACCTCCATTCTGTGACTTCACACACCTCCATTCTGTGACTTCACACACTTCCTTTCTGTGACTTCACAAACCTCCATTCTGTGACTTCACACACTTCTATTGTTTCACTTCACACACCTCCATTCTTTGACTTCACACACCTCCATTCCATGTCTTCACACACCTCCATTCTATGAGTTCACACACCTCCATTCTATGAGTTCACACACCTCCAATTTGACTTCACACACCTCCATTCTATGACTTCACACACCTTCATTGTTACTTCAGAAACATCCATTCTCTGATTTCCCACAGCTCCATTCTATGACTTCACAAACCTCCATTCTGTAACTTCACACACCTCCATTCTGAGTTCACACACCTCCATTCTGTGACTTCACACACCTCCATTCGTTGACATCAAAAACCACCGTTCTATGACTTCACACAACTCCATTTTAACTTCACACACCTCCATTCCTTGCTTTCACACACCTCCATTTTATGACTTCACACACCTCCATTCGTTGACATCAAAAAACACCATTCTATGACTTCACACAACTCCATTTTGACTTCACACACCTCCATTCTATGAGTTCACACACCTCCAATTTATGACTTCACACACCTCCATTCTATGACTTCACACACCTCCATTCTGTGATTTCACACACCTCCAATCTCACTTCACACACCTCCATTCTGTGACTTCACACACCTCCACTCTATGACTTCAAACACCTTCATTCTTACTTCACAAACATCCATTCTGTGACTTCACACACCTCCATTCTGTGACTCACACACCTTCATTCTGACTTCACACACCTCCATTCTATGATTTCACACACCTCCATTCTATGACTTCACACACATCCATTCTGTGACTTCACACACCACCTTTTTGACTTCACACACCTCCATTCTGTGACTTCACACACCTCCATTCTGTGACTTCACACACCTCCATTCTGTGATTTCACACACCTCCATTCCATGACTTCACACACCTCCATTCTATGAGTTCACACACCTCCATTCTATGAGTTCACACACCTCCAATTTGACTTCACACACGTCCATTCTATGACTTCACACACCTTCATTCTTACTTCAGAAACATCCATTCTCTGACTTCACACACCTCCATTCTATGAGTTCACACACCTCCATTCTATGAGTTCACACACCTCCAATTTGACTTCACACACCTCCATTCTATGACTTCACACACCTTCATTCTTACTTCAGAAACATCCATTCTCTGACTTCACACACCTCCATTCTATGACTTCACAAACCTCCATTCTGTGATTTCACACACCTCCATTCTGAATTCACACACCTCCATTCTGTGACTTCACACACCTCCATTCTTCCTTCACACACCTCCATTCTATGACTTCACACACTTCCCTTCTATGACTTCACACACCTCCATTCTGTGGCATCACACACCTGTATTCTGAGTTCACACACCTCCATTTTGTGACTTCACACACCTCCATTCTGTGACTTCACACACCTCCATTCTGTGACTTCACTCACCTCGATCCTATGACTTCACACACCTCCATTCTATGACTTCACACACCTCCATTCTGTGGCTTCACACACCTCCATTCTGAGTTCACACACCTCCATTCTGTGACTTCACACACCTCCATTCTGTGACTTCACACACCTCCATTCTGTGACTTCACACACCTCGATCCTATGACTTCACACACCTCCATTCTATGAATTCACACACCTCCATTCTGTGATTTCACACACCTCCATTCTATGACTTCACACACCTCCATTCGTTGAAATCAAAAAACACCATTCTATGACTTCACAGAACTCCATTCTGTGACTTCACACACCTCCATTCTATGAGTTCACACACCTCCATTTTATGACTTCACACACCTCCATTCTATGACTTCACACACGTCAATTCTATGACTTCACACACTCCATTCTATGACTTCACACACCTCCATTCTGTGACTTCACACACCTCCACTCTATGGCTTCAAACACCTTCATTCTTACTTCACAAACATCCATTCTGTGACTTCACACACCTCCATTCTGTGACTTCACACACCTTCATTCTGACTTCACACACCTCCATTCTGTGACTTCACACACCTCCATTCTGTGACTTCACACACCTCCATTCTGTGACTTCACACACCTCTATTGTTTCACTTCACACACCTCCATTCTTTGAATTCAACACCTCCATTCCATAACTTCACACACCTCCATTCTATGAGTTCACACACCTCCATTCTATGAGTTCACACACCTCCAATTTGACTTCACACACCTCCATTCTATGACTTCACACACCTTCATTCTTACTTCAGAAACATCCATTCTCTGACTTCACACACCTCCATTCTATGACTTCACAAACCTCCATTCTGTGACTTCACACACCTCCATTCTGAGTTCACACACCTCCATTCTGTGACTTCACACACCTCCACTCGTTGACATCAAAAACCACCATTCTATGACTTCAAACAACTCCATTGTAACTTCACACACCTCCATTCTATGAGTTCACACACCTCTATTTTATGACGTCACACACCTCCATTCTATGACTTCACACACCTCAATTCTATGACTTCACACACCTGCATTCTATGACTTCACACACCTCGATTCTGTGACTTCACACACCTCCACTCTATGACTTGAAACACCTTCATTCTTACTTCACAAACATCCATTCTGTGACTTCACACACCTCCATTCTGTGATTTCACACACCTTAATTCTGACTTCACACACCTCCATTCTGTGACTTCACACACCTCAATTCTGTGACTTCACACACGTCCATTCTGACTTCACATACCTCATTCTATGATTTCACACACCTGCATTCTATGACTTCACACACCTCCATTCTGTGACTTCACACACCTCCATTCTGTGACTTCACACACCTCCGTTTTGACTTCACACACTTCCTTTCTGTGACTTCACAAACCTCCATTCTGTGACTTCACACACTTCTATTGTTTCACTTCACACACCTCCATTCTTTGACTTCACACACCTCCATTCCATGTCTTCACACACCTCCATTCTATGAGTTCACACACCTCCATTCTATGAGTTCACACACCTCCAATTTGACTTCACACACCTCCATTCTATGACTTCACACACCTTCATTGTTACTTCAGAAACATCCATTCTCTGATTTCCCACAGCTCCATTCTATGACTTCACAAACCTCCATTCTGTAACTTCACACACCTCCATTCTGAGTTCACACACCTCCATTCTGTGACTTCACACACCTCCATTCGTTGACATCAAAAACCACCGTTCTATGACTTCACACAACTCCATTTTAACTTCACACACCTCCATTCCTTGCTTTCACACACCTCCATTTTATGACTTCACACACCTCCATTCGTTGACATCAAAAAACACCATTCTATGACTTCACACAACTCCATTTTGACTTCACACACCTCCATTCTATGAGTTCACACACCTCCAATTTATGACTTCACACACCTCCATTCTATGACTTCACACACCTCCATTCTGTGATTTCACACACCTCCAATCTCACTTCACACACCTCCATTCTGTGACTTCACACACCTCCACTCTATGACTTCAAACACCTTCATTCTTACTTCACAAACATCCATTCTGTGACTTCACACACCTCCATTCTGTGACTCACACACCTTCATTCTGACTTCACACACCTCCATTCTATGATTTCACACACCTCCATTCTATGACTTCACACACATCCATTCTGTGACTTCACACACCACCTTTTTGACTTCACACACCTCCATTCTGTGACTTCACACACCTCCATTCTGTGACTTCACACACCTCCATTCTGTGATTTCACACACCTCCATTCCATGACTTCACACACCTCCATTCTATGAGTTCACACACCTCCATTCTATGAGTTCACACACCTCCAATTTGACTTCACACACGTCCATTCTATGACTTCACACACCTTCATTCTTACTTCAGAAACATCCATTCTCTGACTTCACACACCTCCATTCTATGAGTTCACACACCTCCATTCTATGAGTTCACACACCTCCAATTTGACTTCACACACCTCCATTCTATGACTTCACACACCTTCATTCTTACTTCAGAAACATCCATTCTCTGACTTCACACACCTCCATTCTATGACTTCACAAACCTCCATTCTGTGATTTCACACACCTCCATTCTGAATTCACACACCTCCATTCTGTGACTTCACACACCTCCATTCTTCCTTCACACACCTCCATTCTATGACTTCACACACTTCCCTTCTATGACTTCACACACCTCCATTCTGTGGCATCACACACCTGTATTCTGAGTTCACACACCTCCATTTTGTGACTTCACACACCTCCATTCTGTGACTTCACACACCTCCATTCTGTGTCGTCACACACCTCGATCCTATGACTTCACACACCTCCATTCTATGAATTCACACACCTCCATTCTGTGATTTCACACACCTCCATTCTATGACTTCACACACTTCCATTCTGTGACTTCACACACCTCCATTCTGAGTTCACACACCTCCATTCTATGACTTCACAAACCCCCATTCTGAGTTCACAGACCTCCATTCTATGACTTCACACACTTCCATTCTATGACTTCACACACCTCCATTCTGACTTCACACACCTCCATTCTGACTTCACATACCTCAATTCTTTGACTTCACACACCTCCATTCTATGATTTCACACACTTCCATTCTATAACTTCACACACCTCCATTCTGTGACTTCACACACCTCATTTCTGAGTTGACACACCTACATTCTGTTATTTCAGACACCTCCAATCTGACTTCACACACCTCCATTCTATGACTTCACACACCTCCATTCGTTGACATCAAAAACAACCATTCTATGACTTCACACAACTCCATTGTGACTTCACACACCTCCATTCTATGAATTCACTCACCTCCATTTTATGAATTCACACACCTCCATTCTATGACTTCACACAACTCCATTCTGTGACTTCACACACCTCCATTCCATGACTTCACAAACCTCCATTCTGAGTTCACAGACCTCCATTCTATGACTTCACACACCTCCATTCTCTGGCTTCACCACCTCCATTCTGAGTTCACCCACCTCCATTCTGTGACTTCACACACCTCCATTCTGTGACTTCACACACCTCCATTCTATGACTTCACACACCTCCATTCGTTGACATCAAAAAACACCATTTTATGATTTCACACAACTCCATTTTGACTTCACACAACTCCATTCTATGAGTTCACACACCTCCATTTTATGACTTCACACACCTCCATTCTATGACTTCACACACCTCAATTCTATGACTTCACACACCTCCATTCTATGACTTCACACACCTCCATTCTGTGACTTCACAGACCTCCATTCTGTGACTTCACACACCTTCATTCTGACTTCACACACCTCCATTCTGTGACTTCACACACCTCAATTCTGTGACTTCACACACCTCCATTCTGACTTCACATACATTCATTCTATGATTTCACACACCTCCATTCTATGACTTCACACACCTCCATTCTGTGACTTCACACACCACCTTTTTGACTTCACACACCTCCATTCTGTGACTTCACACACCTCCATTCTGTGACTTCACACACCTCCGTTTTGCCATCACACACTTCCAATCTGTGACTTCACCCACCTCAATTCTGTGAGTTCACACACCTCCATTCTGAATTCACACACCTCCTTTCTATGATTTCACACACTTCCATTCTATGACTTCACACACCTCCATTCTGTGGATTCAGACACCTACATTCTGAGTTCACACACCTCCATTCTGTGACTTCACACACCTCCATTCTGTGATTTCACACACCTCCATTCTGTGACTTCATTCACCTCGATCCTATGACTTCACACACCTCCATTCTATGACTTCACACACCTCCATTCTATGACTTCACAAACCTCCATTCTGAGTTCACAGACCTCCATTCTATGAATTCACACACCTCCATTCTATGACTTCACTCACCTCCATTCTGACTTCACACACCTCCATTCTGACTTCACAACCTCAATTCTGTGACTTCACACACCTCCATTCTATGATTTCACACACTTCCATTGTATGACTTCACACACCTCCATTCTGTGGCGTCACACACCTGTATTCTGAGTTCACACACCTCCATTTTGTGACTTCACACAAGTCCATTCTGTGACTTCACACACCTCCATTCTGTGTCTTCACACACCTCGATCCTATGACTTCACACACCTCCATTCTGTGATTTCACACACCTCCAATCTGACTTCACACACCTCCATTCTATGACTTCACACACCTCCATTCGTTGACATCAAAAAACACCATTCTACGACTTCACACAACTCCATTTTGACTTCACACACCTCCATTCTATGAGTTCACACACCTCCATTTTATGACTTCACATACCTCCATTCTATGACTTCACACACCTCCATTCTGTGATTTCACACACCTCCAATCTCACTTCACACACCTCCATTCTGTGACTTCACACATCTCCACAGTATGACTTCAAACACCTTCATTCTTACTTCACAAACATCCATTCTGTGACTTCACACACCTCCATTCTGACTTCACACACCTCCATTCTATGATTTCACACACCTCCATTCTATGACTTCACACACCTCCATTCTGTGACTTCACACACCACCTTTTCGAGTTCACACACCTCCATTCTGTTACTTCACACACCTCCATTCTGTGACTTCACACACCTCCGTTTTGACTTCACACACTTCCATTCTGTGACTTCACACACCTCCATTTTGTGACTTCACACACCTCTATTGTTTCACTTCACACACCTCCATTCTTTGACTTCACACACCTCCATTCCATGACTTCACACACCTCCATTCTATTAGTTCACACACCTCCATTCTATGAGTTCACACACCTCCAATTTGACTTCACACACCTCCATTCTATGACTTCACACACCTTCATTCTTACTTCAGAAACATCCATTCTCTGACTTCACACACCTCCATTCTATGACTTCACAAACCTCCATTCTGTGACTTCACACACCTCCATTCTGAATTCACACACCTCCATTCTGTGACTTCACACACCTCCGTTCTTCCTTCACACACCTCCATTCTATGACTTCACACACTTCCATTCTATGACTTCACACACCTCCATTCTGTGGCTTCACACACCTCCATTCTGAGTTCACACACCTCCATTCTGTGACTTCACACATCTCCATTCTGTGACTTCAAACACCTACTTGTATGACTGCACACACCTCCATGCGTTGACATCAAAACACACCATTTTATGATTTCACAGAACTGCATTTTGACTTCACACACCTCCATTCTATGAGTTCACACACCTCCATTTTATGACTTCACACACTTCCATTCTATGACTTCACACACATCAATTCTATGACTTCACACACCTCCATTCTATGACTTCACACACCTCCATTCTGTGACTTCACACACCTCCACTCTATGACTTCAAACACCTTCATTCTTACTTCACAAACATCCATTCTGTGACTTCACACACCTCCATTCTGTGTCTTCACACACCTTCACTCTGACTTCACACACCTCCATTCTGTGACTTCACACACCTCAATTCTGTGACTTCACACACCTCCATTCTGACTTCACATACCTCCATTCTATGATTTCACACACCTCCTTTCTATGACCTCACACACCTCCATTCTGTGACTTCACACACCACCTTTTTGACTTCACACACCTCCATTCTGTGACTTCACACACCTCCATTCTGTGACTTCACACACCTCCGTTTTGCCTTCAAACACTTCCAATCTGTGACTTCACACACCTCCAATCTGTGAGTTCACACAGCTCTATTTTTTCACTTCACACACCTCCATTCTTTGACTTCACATACCGCCATTCCATGACTTCACAAACCTCCATCCTATGAGTTCACACACCTCCATTCTATGAGTTCACACACCTCGAATTTGACTTCATACATCTCCATTCTATGACTGCACACACCTTCATTCTTACTTCAGAAACATCCATTCTCTGACTTCACACACCTCCATTCTATGAATTAACACACCTCCATTCTGTGACTTCACACACCTCCATTCTGAGTTCACACACCTCCTTTCTATGACTTCACACACTTCCATTCTATGACTTCAGACACCTCCATTCTGTGGCTTCACACACCTACATTCTGAGTTCACACACCTCCATTCTGTGACTTCACACACCTCCATTCTGTGACTTCACACACCTCCATTCTGTGACTTTACACACCTCGATCCTATGACTTCACACACCTCCATTCTATGAATTAACACACCTCCATTCTGTGAGTTCACAAACCTCCATTCTATGACTTCACAAACCTCCATTCTGTGACTTCACACACCTCCATTCTGAGTTCACACACCTCCATTCTATTACTTCACAAACCTCCATTCTGAGTTCACAGACCTCCATTCTATGACTTCACACACCTCCATTCTATGAATTCACTCACTTCCATTCTATGACTTCACACACCTCCATTCTGACTTCACAACCTCAATTCTGTGACTTCACACACCTCCATTCTGAATTCACACACCTCCATTCTGTGACTTCACACACCTCCATTCTTCCTTCACACACCTCCATTCTATGACTTCACACACTTCCATTCTATGACTTCACACACCTCCATTCTGTGGCTTCACACACCTCCATTCTGAGTTCACACACCTCCATTCTGTGACTTCACACATCTCCATTCTGTGACTTCACACACCTACTTGTATGACTCCACACACCTCCATGCGTTGACATCAACAAACACCATTTTATGATTTCACAGAACTCCATTTTGACTTCACACACCTCCATTCTATGAGTTCACACACCTCCATTTTATGACTTCACACACTTCCATTCTATGACTTCACACACCTCAATTCTATGACTTCACACACCTCCATTCTATGACTTCACACACCTCCATTCTGTGACTTCACACACCTCCACTCTATGACTTCAAACACCTTCATTCTTACTTCACAAACATCCATTCTGTGACTTCACACACCTCCATTCTGTGTCTTCACACACCTTCACTCTGACTTCACACACCTCCATTCTGTGACTTCACACACCTCAATTCTGTGACTTCACACACCTCCATTCTGACTTCACATACCTCCATTCTATGATTTCACACACCTCCTTTCTATGACCTCACACACCTCCATTCTGTGACTTCACACACCACCTTTTTGACTTCACACACCTCCATTCTGTGACTTCACACACCTCCATTCTGTGACTTCACACACCTCCGTTTTGCCTTCAAACACTTCCAATCTGTGACTTCACACACCTCCAATCTATGAGTTCACACAGCTCTATTTTTTCACTTCACACACCTCCATTCTTTGACTTCACATACCGCCATTCCATGACTTCACAAACCTCCATCCTATGAGTTCACACACCTCCATTCTATGAGTTCACACACCTCGAATTTGACTTCATACATCTCCATTCTATGACTGCACACACCTTCATTCTTACTTCAGAAAAATCCATTCTCTGACTTCACACACCTCCATTCTATGACTTCACAAACCTCCATTCTGTGACTTCACACACCTCCATTCTGAGTTCACACACCTCCTTTCTATGACTTCACACACTTCCATTCTATGACTTCAGACACCTCCATTCTGTGGCTTCACACACCTACATTTTGAGTTCACACACCTCCATCTGTGACTTCACACACCTCCATTCTGTGACTTCACACACCTCCATTCTGTGACTTCACACACCTCGATCCTATGACTTCACACACCTCCATTCTATGAACTAACACACCTCCATTCTGTGAGTTCACAAACCTCCATTCTATGACTTCACACACCTCCATTCTGTGACTTCACACACCTCCATTCTATGAATTCACTCACTTCCATTCTATGACTTCACACACCTCCATTCTGACTTCACAACCTCAATTCTGTGACTTCACACACCTCCATTCTATGATTTCACACACTTCCATTCTATGACTTCACACACCTCCATTCTGTGGCTTCACACACCTATATTCTGAGTTTACACACCTCCATTCTGTGACTTCACACACCTCCATTCTGTGATTTCACACACCTCCAATCTGCCTTCACACACCTCCATTCTATGACGTCACACACCTCCATTCGCTGACATCAAAAAACACCAATCTATGACTTCACAGAACTCCATTTTGACTTCACACACCTCCATTCTATGAGTTCACACACCTCCATTTTATGACTTCACACACCTCCATTCTATAACTTCACACACCTCAATTCTATGACTTCACACACTCCATTCTATGACTTCACATACCTCCATTCTGTGACTTCACACACCTTCATTCTGACTTCACACACCTCCATTCTGTGACTTCATACACCTCAATTCTGTGACTTCACACACCTCCATTCTGACTTCACACACCTCCATTCTATGATTTCACACACCTCCATTCTATGACTTCACACACCTCCATTCTGTGACTTCACACACCACCTTTTTGACTTCACACACCTCCATTCTGTGACTTCACACACCTCTATTCTGTGACTTTACACACTTCCGTTTTGACTTCACACACTTCCATTCTGGGACTTCACACACCTCCATTCTATGAGTTCACACACCTCCATTCTATGAGTTCACACACCTCCAATTTGACTTCACACACGTCCATTCTCTGACGTCACACACCTTCATTCTTACTTCAGAAACATCCATTCTCTGACTTCACACACCTCCATTCTATCACTTCACAAACCTCCATTCTGTGACTTCACACACCTCCACTCGGAATTCACACACCTCCATTCTGTGACTTCACACACCTACATTCTTCCTTCACACACCTCCATTCTATGACTTCACACACTTCCATTCTATGACTTCACACACCTCGATTCTGTGGCTTCACACACCTCCATTCTGAGTTCACACACCTCCATTCTGTGACTTCACACACCTCCATTCTGTGACTTCACACACCTCCATTATGTGACTTCACACACCTCGATCCTATGACTTCACACACCTCCATTCTATGAATTCACACACCTCCATTCTGTGATTTCACACACCTCCATTCTATGACTTCACAAACCTCCATTCTGTGACTTCACACACCTCCATTCTGAGTTCACACACCTCCATTCTATGACTTCACAAACCCCCATTCTGAGTTCACACACATCCATTCTGACTTCACACACCTCAATTCTTTGACTTCACACACCTCCATTCTATGATTTCACACACTTCCATTCTATGACTTCACACCTCCATTCTATGACTTCACACACCTCATTTCTGAGTTGACACACCTCCAATCTGACTTCACACACCTCCATTCTATGACTTCACAAACCTCCATTCGTTGACATCAAAAAACACCATTTTAAGACTTCACAGAAGTCCATTTTGACTTCACACACCTCCATTCTATGAGTTCACACACCTCCATTTTATGACTTCACAAACCTCCATTCTATGACTTCACACACCTCAATTCTATGACTTCACACACTCCATTCTATGACTTCACACACCTCCATTCTGAGACTTCACACACCTCAATTCTATGACTTCACACACTCCATACTATGACTTCACACACCTCCATTCTGTGACTTCACACACCACCATTTTGACTTCACACACCTCCATTCTGTGACTTCACACACCTCCATTCTGTGACTTCACACACCTCCGTTTTGACTTCACACCCTTCCATTCTGTGACTTCACACACCTCCATTCTGTGACTTCACACACCTCCGTTTTGACTTCACACCCTTCCATTCTGTGACTTCACACATGTCCATTCTGTGACTTCACACACCTCTATTGTTTCACTTCACACACCTCCATTCTGTGACTTCACACACCTCCATTTTGTGACTTCACACACCTCCGTTTTGCCATCACACACTTCCAATCTGTGACTTCACCCACCTCCATTCTGTGAGTTCACACACCTCTATTATTTCACTTCACACACCTCCATTCTTTGACTTTACACACCGCCATTCCATGACTTCACAAACCTCCATTCTATGAGTTCACACACCTCCATTCTATGAGTTCACACACCTCCAATTTGACTTCACATATCTCCATTCTATGACTTCACACACCTTCATTCTTACTTCAGAAACATCCATTCTCTGACTTCACACACCTCCATTCTATGACTTCACAAACCTCCATTCTGTGACTTCACACACCTCCATTCTGAGTTCACACTCCTCCTTTCTATGATTTCACACACTTCCATTCTCTGACTTCACACAGCTCCATTCTGTGGCTTCAGACACCTACATTCTGAGTTCACACACCTCCATTTTCTGACTTCACACACCTCCATTCTGTGACTTCACACACCTCCATTCTGTGACTTCATTCACCTCGATCCTATGACTTCACACACCTCCATTCTATGACTTCACACACCTCCATTCTATGACTTCACAAACCTCCATTCTGAATTCACAGACCTCCATTCTATGAATTCACACACCTCAATTCTATGACTTCACTCACCTCCATTCTGACTTCACACACCTCCATTCTGACTTCACAACCTCAATTCTGTGACTTCACACACCTCCATTCTATGATTTCACACACTTCCATTGTATGACTTCACACACCTCCATTCTGTGATTTCACACACCTCCATTCTGACTTCACACACCTCCATTCTATGACCTCACACACCTCCATTCGTTGACATCAAAAAACACCATTCTATGACTTCACACAACTCCATTTTGACTTCACACACCTCCATTCTATGAGTTCACACACCTCCATTTTATGACTTCACATACCTCCATTCTATGACTTCACACACCTCCATTCTGTGATTTCACACACCTCCAATCTCACTTCACACACCTCCATTCTGTGACTTCACACACCTCCAGAGTATGACTTCAAACACCTTCATTCTTACTTCACAAACATCCATTCTGTGACTTCACACACCTCCATTCTGTGACTTCATACACCTCAATTCTGTGACTTCACACACCTCCATTCTGACTTCACACACCTCCATTCTATGATTTCACACACCTCCATTCTATGACTTCACACACCTCCATTCTGTGACTTCACACACCACCTTTTCGAGTTCACACACCTCCATTCTGTTACTTCACACACTTCCATTCTGTGACTTCACACAGCTCCATTCTGTGATTTCACACACCTCTATTGTTTCACTTCACACACCTCCATTCATTGACTTCACACACCTCCATTCCATGACTTCACACACCTCCATTCTATTAGTTCACACACCTCCATTCTATGAGTTCACACACCTCCAATTTGACTTCACACACCTCCATTCTATGACTTCACACAGCTCCATTCTGTGATTTCACACACCTCTATTGTTTCACTTCACACACCTCCATTCATTGACTTCACACACCTCCATTCCATGACTTCACACACCTCCATTCTATTAGTTCACACACCTCCATTCTATGAGTTCACACACCTCCAATTTGACTTCACACACCTCCATTCTATGACTTCACACACCTTCATTCTTACTTCAGAAACAACCATTCTCTGACTTCACACACCTCCATTCTATGACTTCACAAACCTCCATTCTGTGACTTCACACACCTCCATTCTGAATTCACACACCTCCATTCTGTGACTTCACACACCTCCATTCTTCCTTCACACACCTCCATTCTATGACTTCACACACTTCCATTCTATGACTTCACCCACCTCCATTCTGTGGCTTCACACACCTCCATTCTGAGTTCACACACCTCCATTCTGTGACTTCACACACCTCCATTCTGTGACTTCACACACCTACTTTTATGACTGCACACACCTCCATGCGTTGACATCAAAAAACACCATTTTATGATTTCACAGAACTCCATTTTGACTTCACACACCTCCATTCTATGACTTCACACACCTCCATTTTATGACTTCACACACTTCCATTCTATGACTTCACACACATCAATTCTATGACTTCACACACCTCCATTCTGTGACTTCACACACCTCCACTCTATGACTTCAAACACCTTCATTCTTACTTCACAAACATCCATTCTGTGACTTCACACACCTCCATTCTGTGACTTCACACACCTTTATTCTGACTTCACACACCTCCATTCTGTGACTTCACACACCTCAATTCTGTGACTTCACACACCTCCATTCTGACTTCACATACCTCCATTCTATGATTTCACACACCTCCTTTCTATGACCTCACACACCTCCATTCTGTGACTTCACACACCACCTTTTTGACTTCACACACCTCCATTCTGTGACTTCACACACCTCCATTCTGTGACTTCACACACCTCCGTTTTGCCTTCAAACACTTCCAATCTGTGACTTCACACACCTCCAATCTGTGAGTTCACGCAGCTCTATTTTTTCACTTCACACACCTCCATTCTTTGACTTCACATACCGCCATTCCATGACTTCACAAACCTCCATCCTATGAGTTCACACACCTCCATTCTATGAGTTCACACACCTCGAATTTGACTTCATACATCTCCATTCTATGACTGCACACACCTTCATTCTTACTTCAGAAACATCCATTCTCTGACTTCACACACCTCCATTCTATGAATTAACACACCTCCATTCTGTGAGTTCACAAACCTCCATTCTATGACTTCACACACCTCCATTCTGTGACTTCACACACCTCCATTCTGAGTTCACACACCTCCATTCTATTACTTCACAAACCTCCATTCTGAGTTCACAGACCTCCATTCTATGACTTCACACACCTCCATTCTATGAATTCACTCACTTCCATTCTATGACTTCACACACCTCCATTCTGACTTCACAACCTCAATTCTGTGACTTCACACACCTCCATTCTATGATTTCACACACTTCCATTCTATGACTTCACACACCTCCATTCTGTGGCTTCACACACCTACATTCTGAGTTTACACACCTCCATTCTGTGACTTCACACACCTCCATTCTGTGATTTCACACGCCTCCAATCTGACTTCACACACCTCCATTCTATGACTTCACACACCTCCATTCGTTGACATCAAAAAACACCATTCCATGACTTCACAGAACTCCATTTTGACTTCACACACCTCCATTCTATGAGTTCACACACCTCCATTTTATGACTTCACACACCTCCATTCTATGACTTCACACACCTCAATTCTATGACTTCACACACTCCATTCTATGACTTCACACACCTCCATTCTGTGACTTCACACACCTCCACTCTATGGCTTCAAACACCTTCATTCTTACTTCACAAACATCCATTCTGTGACTTCACACACCTCCATTCTGTGACTTCACACACCTTCATTCTGACTTCACACACCTCCATTCTGTGACTTCATACACCTCAATTCTGTGACTTCACACACCTCCATTCTGACTTCACACACCTCCATTCTATGATTTCACACACCTCCATTCTATGACTTCACACACCTCCATTCTGTGACTTCACACACCACCTTTTTGACTTCACACACCTCCATTCTTTGACTTCACACACCTCCATTCTATGATTTCACACACTTCCATTCTATGACTTCACACACCTCCATTCTATGACTTCACACACCTCATTTCTGAGTTGACACACGTCCAATCTGACTTCACACACCTCCATTCTATGACTTCTCAAACCTCCATTCGTTGACATCAAAAAACACCATTTTATGACTTCACAGAAGTCCATTTTGACTTCACACACCTCCATTCTATGAGTTCACACACCTCCATTTTCTGACTTCACACACCTCCATTCTATGACTTCACACACCTCAATTCTATGACTTCACACACTCCATTCTATGACTTCACACACCTCCATTCTGTGACTTCACACACCTCAATTCTATGACTTCACACACTCCATACTATGACTTCACACACCTCCATTCTGTGACTTCACACACCACCATTTTGACTTCACACACCTCCATTCTGTGACTTCACACACCTCCATTCTGTGACTTCACACACCTCCGTTTTGACTTCACACCCTTCCATTCTGTGACTTCACACACCTCCATTCTGTGACTTCACACACCTCCATTCTATTAGTTCACACACCTCCATTCTATGAGTTCACACACCTCCAATTTGACTTCACACACCTCCATTCTATGACTTCACACACCTTCATTCTTACTTCAGAAACAACCATTCTCTGACTTCACACACCTCCATTCTATGACTTCACAAACCTCCATTCTGTGACTTCACACACCTCCATTCTGAATTCACACACCTCCATTCTGTGACTTCACACACCTCCATTCTTCCTTCACACACCTCCATTCTATGACTTCACACACTTCCATTCTATGACTTCACACACCTCCATTCTGTGGCTTCACACACCTCCATTCTGAGTTCACACACCTCCATTCTGTGACTTCACACACCTCCATTCTGTGACTTCACACACCTACTTTTATGACTGCACACACCTCCATGCGTTGACATCAAAAAACACCATTTTATGATTTCACAGAACTCCATTTTGACTTCACACACCTCCATTCTATGACTTCACACACCTCCATCTGTGACTTCACACACCTCCACTCTATGACTTCAAACACCTTCATTCTTACTTCACAAACATCCATTCTGTGACTTCACACACCTCCATTCTGTGACTTCACACACCTTTATTCTGACTTCACACACCTCCATTCTGTGACTTCACACACCTCAATTCTGTGACTTCACACACCTCCATTCTGACTTCACATACCTCCATTCTATGATTTCACACACCTCCTTTCTATGACCTCACACACCTCCATTCTGTGACTTCACACACCACCTTTTTGACTTCACACACCTCCATTCTGTGACTTCACACACCTCCATTCTGTGACTTCACACACCTCCGTTTTGCCTTCAAACACTTCCAATCTGTGACTTCACACACCTCCAATCTGTGAGTTCACTCAGCTCTATTTTTTCACTTCACACACCTCCATTCTTTGACTTCACATACCGCCATTCCATGACTTCACAAACCTCCATCCTATGAGTTCACACACCTCCATTCTATGAGTTCACACACCTCGAATTTGACTTCATACATCTCCATTCTATGACTGCACACACCTTCATTCTTACTTCAGAAACATCCATTCTCTGACTTCACACACCTCCATTCTATGAATTAACACAACTCCATTCTGTGAGTTCACAAACCTCCATTCTATGACTTCACACACCTCCATTCTGTGACTTCACACACCTCCATTCTGAGTTCACACACCTCCATTCTATTACTTCACAAACCTCCATTCTGAGTTCACAGACCTCCATTCTATGACTTCACACACCTCCAGTCTATGAATTCACTCACTTCCATTCTATGACTTCACACACCTCCATTCTGACTTCACAACCTGAATTCTGTGACTTCACACACCTCCATTCTATGATTTCACACACTTCCATTCTATGACTTCACACACCTCCATTCTGTGGCTTCACACACCTACATTCTGAGTTTACACACCTCCATTCTGTGACTTCACACACCTCCATTCTGTGATTTCACACGCCTCCAATCTGACTTCACACACCTCCATTCTATGACTTCACACACCTCCATTCGTTGACATCAAAAAACACCATTCCATGACTTCACAGAACTCCATTTTGACTTCACACACCTCCATTCTATGAGTTCACACACCTCCATTTTATGACTTCACACACCTCCATTCTATGACTTCACACACCTCAATTCTATGACTTCACACACTCCATTCTATGACTTCACACACCTCCATTCTGTGACTTCACACACCTCCACTCTATGGCTTCAAACACCTTCATTCTTACTTCACAAACATCCATTCTGTGACTTCACACACCTCCATTCTGTGACTTCACACACCTTCATTCTGACTTCACACACCTCCATTCTGTGACTTCATACACCTCAATTCTGTGACTTCACACACCTCCATTCTGACTTCACACACCTCCATTCTATGATTTCACACACCTCCATTCTATGACTTCACACACCTCCATTCTGTGACTTCACACACCACCTTTTTGACTTCACACACCTCCATTCTTTGACTTCACACACCTCCATTCTATGATTTCACACACTTCCATTCTATGACTTCACACACCTCCATTCTATGACTTCACACACCTCATTTCTGAGTTGACACACCTCCAGTCTGACTTCACACACTCCATTCTATGACTTCTCAAACCTCCATTCGTTGACATCAAAAAACACCATTTTATGACTTCACAGAAGTCCATTTTGACTTCACACACCTCCATTCTATGAGTTCACACACCTCCATTTTATGACTTCACACACCTCCATTCTATGACTTCACACACCTCAATTCTATGACTTCACACACTCCATTCTATGACTTCACACACCTCCATTCTGTGACTTCACACACCTCAATTCTATGACTTCACACACTCCATACTATGACTTCACACACCTCCATTCTGTGACTTCACACACCACCATTTTGACTGCACACACCTCCATTCTGTGACTTCACACACCTCCATTCTGTGACTTCACACACCTCCGTTTTGACTTCACACCCTTCCATTCTGTGACTTCACACACCTCCATTCTGTGACTTCACACACCTCCATTCTATGAGTTCACACACCTCCATTCTATGAGTTCACACACCTCCAATTTGACTTCACACACCTCCATTCTATGACTTCACACACCTTCATTCTTACTTCAGAAACAACCATTCTCTGACTTCACACACCTCCATTCTATGACTTCACAAACCTCCATTCTGTGACTTCACACACCTCCATTCTGAATTCACACACCTCCATTCTATGACTTCACACACTTCCATTCTATGACTTCACACACCTCCATTCTGTGGCTTCACACACCTCCATTCTGAGTTCACACACCTCCATTCTGTGACTTCACACACCTCCATTCTGTGACTTCACACACCTACTTTTATGACTGCACACACCTCCATGCGTTGACATCAAAAAACACCATTTTATGATTTCACAGAACTCCATTTTGACTTCACACACCTCCATTCTATGACTTCACACACCTCCATTCTGTGACTTCACACACCTCCACTCTATGACTTCAAACACCTTCATTCTTACTTCACAAACATCCATTCTGTGACTTCACACACCTCCATTCTGTGACTTCACACACCTTTATTCTGACTTCACACACCTCCATTCTGTGACTTCACACACCTCAATTCTGTGACTTCACACACCTCCATTCTGAGTTTACATACCTCCATTCTATGATTTCACACACCTCCTTTCTATGACCTCACACACCTCCATTCTGTGACTTCACACACCACCTTTTTGACTTCACACACCTCCATTCTGTGACTTCACACACCTCCATTCTGTGACTTCACACACCTCCGTTTTGCCTTCAAACACTTCCAATCTGTGACTTCACACACCTCCAATCTGTGAGTTCACACAGCTCTATTTTTTCACTTCACACACCTCCATTCTTTGACTTCACATACCGCCATTCCATGACTTCACAAACCTCCATCCTATGAGTTCACACACCTCCATTCTATGAGTTCACACACCTCGAATTTGACTTCATACATCTCCATTCTATGACTGCACACACCTTCATTCTTACTTCAGAAACATCCATTCTCTGACTTCACACACCTCCATTCTATGAATTAACACACCTCCATTCTGTGAGTTCACAAACCTCCATTCTATGACTTCACACACCTCCATTCTGTGACTTCACACACCTCCATTCTGAGTTCACACACCTCCATTCTATTACTTCACAAACCTCCATTCTGAGTTCACAGACCTCCATTCTATGACTTCACACACCTCCATTCTATGAATTCACTCACTTCCATTCTATGACTTCACACACCTCCATTCTGACTTCACAACCTCAATTCTGTGACTTCACACACCTCCATTCTATGATTTCACACACTTCCATTCTATGACTTCACACACCTCCATTCTGTGGCTTCACACACCTACATTCTGAGTTTACACACCTCCATTCTGTGACTTCACACACCTCCATTCTGTGATTTCACACACCTCCAATCTGACTTCACACACCTCCATTCTATGACTTCACACACCTCCATTCGTTGACATCAAAAAACACCATTCCATGACTTCACAGAACTCCATTTTGACTTCACACACCTCCATTCTATGAGTTCACACACCTCCATTTTATGACTTCACACACCACCCTTCTATGACTTCACACACCTCAATTCTATGACTTCACACACTCCATTCTATGACTTCACACACCTCCATTCTGTGACTTCACACACCTCCACTCTATGGCTTCAAACACCTTCATTCTTACTTCACAAACATCCATTCTGTGACTTCACACACCTCCATTCTGTGACTTCACACACCTTCATTCTGACTTCACACACCTCCATTCTGTGACTTCATACACCTCAATTCTGGGACTTCACACACCTCCATTCTGACTTCACACACCTCCATTCTATGATTTCACACACCTCCATTCTATGACTTCACACACCTCCATTCTGTGACTTCACACACCACCTTTTTGACTTCACACACCTCCACTCTTTGACTTCACACACCTCCATTCTATGATTTCACACACTTCCATTCTATGACTTCACACACCTCCATTCTATGACTTCACACACCTCATTTCTGAGTTGACACACCTCCAATCTGACTTCACACACCTCCATTCTATGACTTCTCAAACCTCCATTCGTTGACATCAAAAAACACCATTTTATGACTTCACAGAAGTCCATTTTGACTTCACACACCTCCATTCTATGAGTTCACACACCTCCATTTTATGACTTCACACACCTCCATTCTATGACTTCACACACCTCAATTCTATGACTTCACACACTCCATTCTATGACTTCACACACCTCCATTCTGTGACTTCACACACCTCAATTCTATGACTTCACACACTCCATACTATGACTTCACACACCTCCATTCTGTGACTTCACACACCAACATTTTGACTTCACACACCTCCATTCTGTGACTTCACACACCTCCATTCTGTGACTTCACACACCTCCGTTTTGACTTCACACCCTTCCATTCTGTGACTTCACACACCTCCATTCTGTGACTTCACACACCTCTATTGTTTCACTTCACACACCTCCATTCTTTGACTTCACACACCTCCATTCCATGACTTCACACACCTCCATTCTATGAGTTCACACACCTCCATTCTATGAGTTCACACACCTCCATTCTATGAGTTCACACACCTCCAATTTGACTTCACACACCTCCATTCTATGACTTCACAAACCTCCATTCTGTGACTTCACACACCTCCATTCTGAATTCACACACCTCCATTCTGTGACTTCACACACCTCCACTCTATGACTTGAAACACCTTCATTCTTACTTCACAAACATCCATTCTGTGACTTCACACATCTCCATTCCATGACTTCACACACCTCCATTCTGTGACTTCACACACCTCAATTCTGTGACTTCACACACCTCCATTCTGACTTCACATACCTCCATTCTATGATTTCACACACCTCCTTTCTATGACCTCACACACCTCTATTCTGTGACTTCACACACCACCTTTTTGACTTCACACACCTCCATTCTGTGACTTCACACACCTCCATTCTGTGACTTCACACACCTCCGTTTTGCCTTCAAACACTTCCAATCTGTGACTTCACACACCTCCAATCTGTGAGTTCACACAGCTCTATTTTTTCACTTCACACACCTCCATTCTTTGACTTCACATACCGCCATTCCATGACTTCACAAACCTCCATCCTATGAGTTCACACACCTCCATTCTATGAGTTCACACACCTCGAATTTGACTTCATACATCTCCATTCTATGACTGCACACACCTTCATTCTTACTTCAGAAACATCCATTCTCTGACTTCACACACCTCCATTCTATGACTTCACAAACCTCCATTCTGTGACTTCACACACCTCCATTCTGAGTTCACACACGTCCTTTCTATGACTTCACACACTTCCATTCTATGACTTCAGACACCTCCATTCTGTGGCTTCACACACCTACATTCTGAGTTCACACACCTCCATTCTGTGACTTCACACACCTCCATTCTGTGACTTCACACACCTCCATTCTGTGCCTTCACACACCTCGATCCTATGACTTCACACACCTCCATTCTATGAATTAACACACCTCCATTCTGTGAGTTCACAAACCTCCATTCTATGAGTTCACTCACTTCCATTCTATGACTTCACACACCTCCATTCTGACTTCACAACCTCAATTCTGTGACTTCACACACCTCCATTCTATGATTTCACACACTTCCATTCTATGACTTCACACACCTCCATTCTGTGGCTTCACACACCTACATTCTGAGTTTACACACCTCCATTCTGTGACTTCACACACCTCCATTCTGTGATTTCACACACCTCCAATCTGACTTCACACACCCCCATTCTATGACTTCACACACCTCCATTCGTTGACATCAAAAAACACCATTCTATGACTTCACAGAACTCCATTTTGACTTCACACACCTCCATTCTATGAGTTCACACACCTCCATTTTATGACTTCACACACCTCCATTCTATGACTTCACACACCTCAATTGTATGACTTCACACACTACATTCTATGACTTCACACACCTTCATTCTGTGACTTCACACACCTCCACTCTATGGCTTCAAACACCTTCATTCTTACTTCACAAACATCCATTCTGTGACTTCACACACCTCCATTCTGTGACTTCACACACCTTCATTCTGACTTCACACACCTCCATTCTGTGACTTCATACACCTCAATTCTGTGATTTCACACACCTCCATTCTGACTTCACACACCTCCATTCTATGATTTCACACACCTCCATTCTATGACTTCACACACCTCCATTCTGTGACTTCACACACCACCTTTTTGACTTCACACACCTCCATTCTGTGACTTCACACACCTCTATTCTGTGACTTCACACACTTCCGTTTTGACTTCACACACTTCCATTCTGGGACTTCACACACCTCCATTCTGTGACTTCACACACCTGTATTGTTTCACTTCACACACCTCCATTCTTTGACTTCACACACCTCCATTCCATGACTTCACACACCTCCATTCTATGAGTTCACACACCTCCATTCTATGAGTTCACACACCTCCAATTTGACTTCACACACGTCCATTCTATGACTTCACACACCTTCATTCTTACTTCAGAAACATCCATTCTCTGACTTCACACACCTCCATTCTATGACTTCACAAACCTCCATTCTGTGACTTCACACACCTCCACTCGGAATTCACACACCTCCATTCTGTGAGTTCACACACCTACATTCTTCCTTCACACACCTCAATTCTATGACATCACACACTTCCATTCTATGACTTCACACACCTCCATTCTGTGGCTTCACACACCTCCATTCTGAGTTCACACACCTCCATTCTGTGACTTCACACACCTCCATTCTGTGACTTCACACACCTCCGTTTTGCCTTCAAACACTTCCAATCTGTGACTTCACACACCTCCAATCTGTGAGTTCACACAGCTCTATTTTTTCACTTCACACACCTCCATTCTTTGACTTCACATACCGCCATTCCATGACTTCACAAACCTCCATCCTATGAGTTCACACACCTCCATTCTATGAGTTCACACACCTCGAATTTGACTTCATACATCTCCATTCTATGACTGCACACACCTTCATTCTTACTTCAGAAACATCCATTCTCTGACTTCACACACCTCCATTCTATGACTTCACAAACCTCCATTCTGTGACTTCACACACCTCCATTCTGAGTTCACACACGTCCTTTCTATGACTTCACACACTTCCATTCTATGACTTCAGACACCTCCATTCTGTGGCTTCACACACCTACATTCTGAGTTCACACACCTCCATTCTGTGACTTCACACACCTCCATTCTGTGACTTCACACACCTCCATTCTGTGCCTTCACACACCTCGATCCTATGACTTCACACACCTCCATTCTATGAATTAACACACCTCCATTCTGTGAGTTCACAAACCTCCATTCTATGAGTTCACTCACTTCCATTCTATGACTTCACACACCTCCATTCTGACTTCACAACCTCAATTCTGTGACTTCACACACCTCCATTCTATGATTTCACACACTTCCATTCTATGACTTCACACACCTCCATTCTGTGGCTTCACACACCTACATTCTGAGTTTACACACCTCCATTCTGTGACTTCACACACCTCCATTCTGTGATTTCACACACCTCCAATCTGACTTCACACACCCCCATTCTATGACTTCACACACCTCCATTCGTTGACATCAAAAAACACCATTCTATGACTTCACAGAACTCCATTTTGACTTCACACACCTCCATTCTATGAGTTCACACACCTCCATTTTATGACTTCACACACCTCCATTCTATGACTTCACACACCTCAATTGTATGACTTCACACACTACATTCTATGACTTCACACACCTTCATTCTGTGACTTCACACACCTCCACTCTATGGCTTCAAACACCTTCATTCTTACTTCACAAACATCCATTCTGTGACTTCACACACCTCCATTCTGTGACTTCACACACCTTCATTCTGACTTCACACACCTCCATTCTGTGACTTCATACACCTCAATTCTGTGATTTCACACACCTCCATTCTGACTTCACACACCTCCATTCTATGATTTCACACACCTCCATTCTATGACTTCACACACCTCCATTCTGTGACTTCACACACCACCTTTTTGACTTCACACACCTCCATTCTGTGACTTCACACACCTCTATTCTGTGACTTCACACACTTCCGTTTTGACTTCACACACTTCCATTCTGGGACTTCACACACCTCCATTCTGTGACTTCACACACCTGTATTGTTTCACTTCACACACCTCCATTCTTTGACTTCACACACCTCCATTCCATGACTTCACACACCTCCATTCTATGAGTTCACACACCTCCATTCTATGAGTTCACACACCTCCAATTTGACTTCACACACGTCCATTCTATGACTTCACACACCTTCATTCTTACTTCAGAAACATCCATTCTCTGACTTCACACACCTCCATTCTATGACTTCACAAACCTCCATTCTGTGACTTCACACACCTCCACTCGGAATTCACACACCTCCATTCTGTGAGTTCACACACCTACATTCTTCCTTCACACACCTCAATTCTATGACATCACACACTTCCATTCTATGACTTCACACACCTCCATTCTGTGGCTTCACACACCTCCATTCTGAGTTCAAACACCTCCATTCTGTGACTTCACACACCTCCATTCTGTGACTTCACACACCTCCATTCTGTGACTTCACACACCTCGAACCTATGACTTCACACACCTCCATTCTATGAATTTACACACCTCCATTCTGTGATTTCACACACCTCCATTCTATGACTTCACACACCTCCATTCTGTGACTTCACACACCTCCATTCTGAGTTCACACACCTCCATTCTATGACTTCACAAACCCCCATTCTGAGTTCACACACATCCATTCTGACTTCCCACACCTCAATTCTTTGACTTCACACACCTCCATTCTATGATTTCACACACTTCCATTCTATGACTTCACACACCTCCATTCTATGACTTCACACACCTCATTTCTGAGTTGACACACCTCCAATCTGACTTCACACACCTCCATTCTATGACTTCACAAACCTCCATTCGTTGACATCAAAAAACACCATTTTATGACTTCACAGAAGTCCATTTTGACTTCACACACCTCCATTCTATGAGTTCACACACCTCCATTTTATGACTTCACACACCTCCATTCTATGGCTTCACACACCTCAATTCTATGACTTCACACACTCCATTCTATGACTTCACACACCTCCATTCTGTGACTTCACACACCTCAATTCTATGACTTCACACACTCCATACTATGACTTCACACACCTCCATTCTGTGACTTCACACACCACCATTTTGACTTCACACACCTCCATTCTGTGACTTCACACACCTCCATTCTGTGACTTCACACACCTCCGTTTTGACTTCACACCCTTCCATTCTTTGACTTCACACACCTCCATTCTGTGACTTCACACACCTCTATTGTTTCACTTCACACACCTCCATTCTTTGACTTCACACACCTCCATTCCATGACTTCACACACCTCCATTCTATGAGTTCACACACCTCCATTCTATGAGTTCACACACTTCTATTCTATGAGTTCACACACCTCCAATTTGACTTCACACACCTCCATTCTATGACTTCACAAACCTCCATTCTGTGACTTCACACAACTCCATTCTGAATTCACACACCTCCATTCTGTGACTTCACACACCTCCACTCTATGACTTCAAACACCTTCATTCTTTCTTCACAAACATCCATTCTGTGACTTCACACACCTCCATTCCATGACTTCACACACCTCCATTCTATGAGTTCACACACCTCCATTCTATGAGTTCACACCCCTCCAATTTGACTTCACACACCTCCATTCTATGACTTCACACACCTTCATTCTTACTTCAGAAACATCCATTCTCTGACTTCACACACCTCCATTCTATGACTTCACAAACCTCCATTCTGTGACTTCACACACCTCCATTCTGAATTCACACACCTCCATTCTGTGACTTCACACACCTCCATTCTTCCTTCACACACCTCCATTTTATGACTTCACACACTTCCATTCTATGACTTCACACACCTCCATTCTGTGGCTTCACACACCTCCATTCTGAGTTCACACACCTCCATTCTGTGACTTCACACACCTCCATTCTGTGACTTCACACACCTCCATTCTGTGACTTCACACACCTCGATCCTATGACTTCACACACCTCCATTCTATGAATTCACACACCTCCATTCTGTGATTTCACACACCTGAATTCTATGACTTCACATACCTCCATTCGTTGACATCAAAAAACAACATTCTATGACTTCACAGAACTCCATTTTGACTTCACACACCTCCATTCTATGAGTTCACACACCTCCATTTTATGACTTCACACACCTCCATTCTATGACTTCACACACCTCAATTCTATGACTTCACACACTCCATTTTATGACTTCACACACCTCCATTCTGTGACTTCACACACCTCCACTCTATGGCTTCAAACACCTTCATTCTTACTTCACAAACATCCATTCTGTGACTTCACACACCTCCATTCTCTGACTTCACACACCTTCATTCTGACTTCACACACCTCCATTCTGTGACTTCATACACCTCAATTCTGTGACTTCACACACCTCCATTCTGACTTCACACACCTCCATTCTATGATTTCACACACCTCCATTCTATGACTTCACACACCTCCATTCTGTGACTTCACACACCACCTTTTTGAATTCACACACCTCCATTCTGTGACTTCACACACCTCTATTCTGTGACTTCACACTTCCGTTTTGACTTCACACACTTCCATTCTGGGACTTCACACACCTCCATTCTGTGACTTCACACACCTCTATTGTTTCACTTCACACACCTCCATTCTTTGACTTCACACACCTCCATTCCATGACTTCACACACCTCCATTCTATGAGTTCACACACCTCTATTCTATGAATTCACACACCTCCATTCTGTGACTTCACACACCTCCATTCTGTGACTTCACACACCTCGATCCTATGACTTCACACACCTCCATTCTATGACTTCACACACCTCCATTCTGTGACTTCACACACATCCATTCTGAGTTCACACACCTCCATTCTATGACTTCACAAACCCCCATTCTGAGTTCACAGACCTCCATTCTATGACTTCACACAATTCCATTCTATGACTTCACACACCTCCATTCTGACTTCACACACATCCATTCTGACTTCACACACCTCAATTCTTTGACTTCACACACCTCCATTCTATGATTTCACACACTTCCATTCTATGACTTCACACACCTCGATTCTATGACTTCACACACCTCATTTCTGAGTTGACACACCTCCAATCTGTGATTTCACACACCTCCAATCTGACTTCACACACATCCATTCTATGATTTCACACACCTCCATTCGTTGACATCAAAAACAACCATTCTATGACTTCACACAACTCCATTGTGACTTCACACACCTCCATTCTATGAATTCACACACCTCCATTTTATGAGTTCACAAACCTCCATTCTATGACTTCACACACCTCCATTCTGTGACTTCACACACCTCCATTCCATGACTTCACACACCTCCATTCTATGAGTTCACACACCTCCATTCTATGAGTTCACACACCTCCAATTTGACTTCACACACGTCCATTCTATGACTTCACACACCTTCATTCTTACTTCAGAAACATCCATTCTCTGACTTCACACACCTCAATTCTATGACTTCACAAACCTCCATTCTGTGACTTCACACACCTCCACTCGGAATTCACACACCTCCATTCTGTGACTTCACACACCTACATTCTTCCTTCACACACCTCCATTCTATGACTTCACACACTTCCATTCTATGACTTCACACACCTCCATTCTGTGGCTTCACACACCTCAATTCTGAGTTCACACACCTCCATTCTGTGACTTCACACACCTCCATTCTGTGACTTCACACACCTCCATTCTGTGACTTCACACACCTCGATCCTATGACTTCACACACCTCCATTCTATGAATTCACACACCTCCATTCTGTGATTTCACACACCTCCATTCTATGACTTCACACACCTCCATTCTGTGACTTCACACACCTCCATTCTGAGTTCACACACCTCCATTCTATGACTTCACAAACCCACATTCTGAGTTCACACACATCCATTCTGACTTCACACACCTCAATTCTTTGACTTCACACACCTCCATTCTATGATTTCACACACTTCCATTCTATGACTTCACACACCTCCATTCTATGATTTCACACGCCTCATTTCTGAGTTGACACACCTCCAATCTGACTTCACACACCTCCATTCTATGACTTCACAAACCTCCATTCGTTGACATCAAAAAACACCATTTTATGACTTCACAGAAGTCCATTTTGACTTCACACACCTCCATTCTATGAGTTCACACACCTCCATTTTATGACTTCACACCCCTCCATTCTATGACTTCACACACCTGAATTCTATGACTTCACACACTCCATTCTATGACTTCACACACCTCCATTCTGTGACTTCACACACCTCAATTCTATGACTTCACACACTCCATACTATGACTTCACACACCTCCATTCTGTGACTTCACACACCACCATTATGACTTCACACACCTCCATTCTGTGACTTCACACACCTCCATTCTGTGACTTCACACACCTCCATTCTGAATTCACACACCTCCATTCTGTGACTTCACACACCTCCACTCTATGACTTCAAACACCTTCATTCTTACTTCACAAACATCCATTCTGTGACTTCACACACCTCCATTCCATGACTTCACACACCTCCATTCTATGAGTTCACACACCTCCATTCTATGAGTTCACACACCTCCAATTTGACTTCACACACCTCCATTCTATGACTTCACACACCTTCATTCTTGCTTCAGAAACATCCATTCTCTGACTTCACACACCTCCATTCTATGACTTCACAAACCTCCATTCTGTGACTTCACACACCTCCATTCTGAATTCACACACCTCCATTCTGTGACTTCACACACCTCCATTCTTCCTTCACACACCTCCATTTTATGACTTCACACACTTCCATTCTATGACTTCACACACCTCCATTCTGTGGCTTCACACACCTCCATTCTGAGGTCACACACCTCCATTCTGTGACTTCACACACCTCCATTCTGTGACTTCACACACCTCCATTCTGTGACTTCACACACCTCGATCCTATGACTTCACACACCTCCAGTCTATGAATTCACACACCTCCATTCTGTGATTTCACACACCTCCATTCTATGACTTCACACACCTCCATTCGTTGACATCAAAAAACACCATTCTATGACTTCACAGAACTCCATTTTGACTTCACACACCTCCATTCTATGAGTTCACACACCTCCATTTTACGACTTCACACACATCCATTCTGACTTCCCACACCTCAATTCTTTGACTTCACACACCTCCATTCTATGATTTCACACACTTCCATTCTATGACTTCACACACCTCCATTCTATGACTTCACACACCTCATTTCTGAGTTGACACACCTCCAATCTGACTTCACACACCTCCATTCTATGACTTCACAAACCTCCATTCGTTGACATCAAAAAACACCATTTTATGACTTCACAGAAGTCCATTTTGACTTCACACACCTCCATTCTATGAGTTCACACACCTCCATTTTATGACTTCACACACCTCCATTCTATGACTTCACACACCTCAATTCTATGACTTCACACACTCCATTCTATGACTTCACACACCTCCATTCTGTGACTTCACACACCTCAATTCTATGACTTCACACACTCCATACTATGACTTCACACACCTCCATTCTGTGACTTCACACACCACCATTTTGACTTCACACACCTCCATTCTGTGACTTCACACACCTCCATTCTGTGACTTCACACACCTCCGTTTTGACTTCACACCCTTCCATTCTGTGACTTCACACACCTCCATTCTGTGACTTCACACACCTCTATTGTTTCACTTCACACACCTCCATTCTTTGACTTCACACACCTCCATTCCATGACTTCACACACCTCCATTCTATGAGTTCACACACCTCCATTCTATGAGTTCACACACCTCTATTCTATGAGTTCACACACCTCCAATTTGACTTCACACACCTCCATCCTATGACTTCACAAACCTCCATTCTGTGACTTCACACAACTCCATTCTGAATTCACACACCTCCATTCTGTGACTTCACACACCTCCACTCTATGACTTCAAACACCTTCATTCTTTCTTCACAAACATCCATTCTGTGACTTCACACACCTCCATTCCATGACTTCACACACCTCCATTCTATGAGTTCACACACCTCCATTCTATGAGTTCACACACCTCCAATTTGACTTCACACACCTCCATTCTATGACTTCACACACCTTCATTCTTACTTCAGAAACATCCATTCTCTGACTTCACACACCATCCATTCTATGACTTCACACACTTCCATTCTATGACTTCACACACCTCCATTCTGTGGCTTCACACACCTCCATTCTGAGGTCACACACCTCCATTCTGTGACTTCACACACCTCCATTCTGTGACTTCACACACCTCCATTTTATGACTTCACACACCTCCATTCTATGACTTCACACACCTCCATTCTGTGACTTCACACACCTCCATTCTATGACTTCACACACCTCCATTCTGTGACTTCACACACCTCCATTCTGAGTTCACACACCTCCATTCTATGACTTCACAAACCCCCATTCTGAGTTCACACACATCCATTCTGACTTCACACACCTCAATTCTTTGACTTCACACACCTCCATTCTATGATTTCACACACTTCCATTCTATGACTTCACACACCTCCATTCTATGACTTCACACACCTCATTTCTGAGTTGACACACCTCCAATCTGACTTCACACACCTCCATTCTATGACTTAACAAACCTCCATTCGTTGACATCAAAAAACACCATTTTATGACTTCACAGAAGTCCATTTTGACTTCACACACCTCCATTCTATGAGTTCACACACCTCCATTTTATGACTTCACACACCTCCATTCTATGACTTCACACACCTCAATTCTATGACTTCACACACTCCATTCTATGACTTCACACACCTCCATTCTGTGACTTCACACACCTCAATTCTATGACTTCACACACTCCATACTATGACTTCACACACCTCCATTCTGTGACTTCACACACCACCATTTTGACTTCACACACCTCCATTCTGTGACTTCACACACCTCCATTCTGTGACTTCACACACCTCCGTTTTGACTTCACACCCTTCCATTCTGTGACTTCACACACCTCCATTCTGTGACTTCACACACCTCTATTGTTTCACTTCACACACCTCAATTCTTTGACTTCACACACCTCCATTCCATGACTTCACACACCTCCATTCTATGACTTCACAAACCTCCATTCTGTGACTTCACACACCTCCATTCTGAATTCACACACCTCCATTCTGTGACTTCACACACCTCCACTCTATGACTTCAAACACCTTCATTCTTTCTTCACAAACATCCATTCTGTGACTTCACACACCTCCATTCCATGACTTCACACACCTCCATTCTATGAGTTCACACACCTCCATTCTATGAGTTCACACACCTCCAATTTGACTTCACACACCTCCATTCTATGACTTCACACACCTTCATTCTTACTTCAGAAACATCCATTCTCTGACTTCACACACCTCCATTCTATGACTTCACAAACCTCCATTCTGTGACTTCACACACCTCCATTCTGAATTCACACACCTCCATTCTGTGACTTCACACACCTCCATTCTTCCTTCACACACCTCCATTTTATGACTTCACACACTTCCATTCTATGACTTCACACACCTCCATTCTGTGGCTTCACACACCTCCATTCTGAGGTCACACACCTCCATTCTGTGACTTCACACACCTCCATTCTGTGACTTCACACACCTCCATTTTATGACTTCACACACCTCCATTCTATGACTTCACACACCTCAATTCTATGACTTCACACACTCCATTCTATGACTTCACACACCTCCATTCTGTGACTTCACACACCTCCACTCTATGGCTTCAAACACCTTTATTCTTACTTCACAAACATCCAATCTGTGACTTCACACACCTCCATTCTCTGACTTCACACACCTTCATTCTGACTTCACACACCTCCATTCTGTGACTTCATACACCTCAATTCTGTGACTTCACACACCTCCATTCTGACTTCACACACCTCCATTCTATGATTTCACACACCTCCATTCTATGACTTCACACACCTCCATTCTGTGACTTCACACACCACCTTTTTGACTTCACACACCTCCATTCTGTGACTTCACACACCTCTATTCTGTGACTTCACACACTTCCGTTTTGACTTCACACACTTCCATTCTGGGACTTCACACACCTCCATTCTGTGACTTCACAAACCTCTATTTTTTCACTTCACACACCTCCATTCTTTGACTTCACACACCTCCATTCCATGACTTCACACACCTCCATTCTATGAGTTCACACACCTCTATTCTATGAGTTCACACACCTCCAATTTGACTTCACACATGTCCATTCTATGACTTCACACACCTTCATTCTTACTTCAGAAACATCCATTCTGTGACTTCACACACCTACATTCTTCCTTCACACACCTCCATTCTATGACTTCACACACTTCCATTCTATGACTTCACACACCTCCATTCTGTGGCTTCACACACCTCCATTCTGAGTTCACACACCTCCATTCTGTGACTTCACACACCTCCATTCTGTGACTTCACACACCTCCATTCTGTGACTTCACACACCTCGATCCTATGACTTCACACACCTCCATTCTATGAATTCACACACCTCCATTCTGTGATTTCACACACCTCCATTCTATGACTTCACACACCTCCATTCTGTGACTTCACACACATCCATTCTGAGTTCACACACCTCCATTCTATGACTTCACAAACCTCCATTCTGAGTTCACAGACCTCCTTTCTATGACTTCACACACCTCCATTCTATGACTTCACACACCTCCATTCTGACTTCACACACATCCATTCTGACTTCACACACCTCAATTCTTTGACTTCACACACCTCCATTCTATGATTTCACACACTTCCATTCTATGACTTCACACACCTCGATTCTATGACTTCACACACCTCATTTCTGAGTTGACACACCTCCAATCTGTGATTTCACACACCTCCAATCTGACTTCACACACATCCATTCTATGATTTCACACACCTCCATTCGTTGACATCAAAAACAACCATTCTATGACTTCACACAACTCCATTGTGACTTCACACACCTCCATTCTATGAATTCACACACCTCCATTTTATGAGTTCACAAACCTCCATTCTATGACTTCACACACCTCCATTCTGTGACTTCACACACCTCCATTCTATGACTTCACAAACCTCCATTCTGTGACTTCACACACCTCCATTCTGAATTCACACACCTCCATTCTGTGACTTCACACACCTCCACTCTATGACTTCAAACACCTTCATTCTGACTTCACACACTCCATTCTATGACTTCACACACCTCCATTCTGTGACTTCACACACCACCTTTTTGACTTCACACACGTCCATTCTGTGACGTCACACACCTCCATTCTGTGACTTCACACACCTCCGTTTTGACTTCACACCCATCCATTCTGTGACCTCACACACCTACATTCTGTGACTTCACACACCTCTATTGTTTCACTTCACACACCTCTATTCTTTGACTTCACACACCTCCATTCTCTGACTTCACACACCTCCATTTTATGAGTTCACAAACCTCCATTCTATGACTTCACACACCTCCATTCTGTGACTTCACACACCTCCATTCTATGACTTCACAAACCTCCATTATGTGACTTCACACACCTCCATTCTGAATTCACACACCTCCATTCTGTGACTTCACACACCTCCACTCTATGACTTCAAACACCTTCATTCTGACTTCACACACTCCATTCTATGACTTCACACACCTCCATTCTGTGACTTCACACACCACCTTTTTGACTTCACACACGTCCATTCTGTGACGTCACACACCTCCATTCTGTGACTTCACACACCTCCGTTTTGACTTCACACCCTTCCATTCTGTGACCTCACACACCTACATTCTGTGACTTTACACAGCTCTATTGTTTCACTTCACACACCTCTATTCTTTGACTTCACACACCTCCATTCTCTGACTTCACACACCTCCATTCTATGACTTCACAAACCTCCATTCTGTGACTTCACACACCTCCATTCTGAATTCACACACCTCCATTCTGTGACTTCACACACCTCCATTCTTCCTTCACACACCTCCATTCTATGACTTCACACAGTTCCATTCTATGACTTCACACACCTCCATTCTGTGGCGTCAAACACCTCTATACTGAGTTCACACACCTCCATTCTGTGACTTCACACACCTCCATTCTGTGACTTCACACACCTCCATTCTGTGTCTTCACACACCTCGATCCTATGACTTCACACACCTCCATTCTATGAATTCACACACCTCCATTCTGTGATTTCACAAACCTCCATTCTACGACTTCACACACTTCCAATCTGTGACTTCGCACACCTCCATTCTGAGTTCACACACCTCCATTCTGACTTCCCACACCTCAATTCTTTGACTTCACACACCTCCATTCTATGATTTCACACACTTCCATTCTATGACTTCACACACCTCCATTCTATGACTTCACACACCTCATTTCTGAGTTGACACACCTCCAATCTGACTTCACACACCTCCATTCTATGACTTCACAAACCTCCATTCGTTGACATCAAAAAACACCATTTTATGACTTCACAGAAGTCCATTTTGACTTCACACACCTCCATTCTATGAGTTCACACACCTCCATTTTATGACTTCACACACCTCCATTCTATGACTTCACACACCTCAATTCTATGACTTCACACACTCCATTCTATGACTTCACTCACCTCCATTCTGTGACTTCACACACCTCAATTCTATGACTTCACACACTCCATACTATGACTTCACACACCTCCATTCTGTGACTTCACACACCACCATTTTGACTTCACACACCTCCATTCTGTGACTTCACACACCTCCATTCTGTGACTTCACACACCTCCGTTTTGACTTCACACCCTTCCATTCTGTGACTTCACACACCTCCATTCTGTGACTTCACACACCTCCGTTTTGACTTCACCCCCTTCCATTCTGTGACTTCACACATGTCCATTCTGTGACTTCACACACCTCTATTGTTTCACTTCACACACCTCCATTCTGTGACTTCACACACCTCCATTCTGTGACTTCACACACCTCCGTTTTGCCATCACACACTTCCAATCTGTGACTTCACCCACCTTCATTCTGTGAGTTCACACACCTCTATTATTTCACTTCACACACCTCCATTCTTTGACTTTACACACCGCCATTCCATGACTTCACAAACCTCCATTCTATGAGTTCACACACCTCCATTCTATGAGTTCACACACCTCCAATTTGACTTCACACATCTCCATTCTATGACTTCACACACCTTCATTCTTACTTCAGAAACATCCATTCTCTGACTTCACACACCTCCATTCTATGACTTCACAAACCTCCATTCTGTGACTTCACACACCTCCATTCTGAGTTCACACACCTCCTTTCTATGATTTCACACACTTCCATTCTATGACTTCACACACCTCCATTCTGTGGCTTCAGACACCTACATTCTGAGTTCACACACCTCCATTCTGTGACTTCACACACCTCCATTCTGTGACTTCACACACCTCCATTCTGTGACTTCATTCACCTCGATCCTATGACTTCACACACCTCCATTCTATGACTTCACACACCTCCATTCTATGACTTCACAAACCTCCATTCTGAGTTCACAGACCTCCATTTTATGAATTCACACACCTCCATTCTATGACTTCACTCACCTCCATTCTGACTTCACACACCTCCATTCTGACTTCACAACCTCAATTCTGTGACTTCACACACCTCCATTCTATGATTTCACACACTTCCATTGTATGACTTCACACACCTCCATTCTGTGGCTTCACACACCTACATTCTGAGTTTACACACCTCCATTCTGTGACTTCACACACCTCCATTCTGTGATTTCACACACCTCCAATCTGACTTCACACACCTCCATTCTATGACCTCACACACCTCCATTCGTTGACATCAAAAAACACCATTCTATGACTTCACACAACTCCATTTTGACTTCACACACCTCCATTCTATGAGTTCACACACCTCCATTTTATGACTTCACATACCTCCATTCTATGACTTCACACACCTCCATTCTGTGATTTCACACACCTCCAATCTCACTTCACACACCTCCATTTTGTGACTTCACACACCTCCACAGTATGACTTCAAACACCTTCATTCTTACTTCACAAACATCCATTCTGTGACTTCACACACCTCCATTCTGTGATTTCATACACCTCAATTCTGTAACTTCACACACCTCCATTCTGACTTCACACACCTCCATTCTATGATTTCACACACCTCCATTCTATGACTTCACACACCTCCATTCTGTGACTTCACACACCACCTTTTCGAGTTCACACACCTCCATTCTCTTACTTCACAAACCTCCATTCTCTGACTTCACACACCTCCGTTTTGACTTCACACACTTCCATTCTGTGACTTCACACAGCTCCATTCTGTGACTTCACACACCTCTGTGGTTTCACTTCACACACCTCCATTCTTTGACTTCACACACCTCCATTCCATGACTTCACACACCTCCATTCTATTAGTTCACACACCTCCATTCTATGAGTTCACACACCTCCAATTTGACTTCACACACCTCCATTCTATGACTTCACACACCTTCATTCTTACTTCAGAAGCATCCATTCTCTGACTTCACACACCTCCATTCTATGACTTCACAAACCTCCATTCTGTGACTTCACACACCTCCATTCTGAATTCACACACCTCCATTCTGTGACTTCACACACCTCCATTCTTCCTTCACACACCTCCATTCTATGACTTCACACACTTCCATTCTATGACTTCACACACCTCCATTCTGTGGCTTCACACACCTCCATTCTGAGTTCACACACCTCCATTCTGTGACTTCACACACCTCCATTCTGTGACTTCACACACCTAATTGTATGACTGCACACACCTCCATGCCTTGACATCAATAAACACCATTTTATGATTTCACAGAACTCCATTTTGACTTCACACACCTCCATTCTACGAGTTCACACACCTCCATTTTATGACTTCACACACCTCCATTCTATGACTTCACACACCTCAATTCTATGACTTCACACACCTCCATTCTATGACTTCACACACCTCCATTCTGTGACTTCACACACCTCCACTCTATGACTTCAAACACCTTCATTCTTACTTCACAAACATCCATTCTGTGACTTCACACACCTCCATTCTCTGACTTTACACACCTTTATTCTGACTTCACACACCTCCATTCTGTGACTTCACACACCTCAATTCTGTGACTTCACACACCTCCATTCTGACTTCACATACCTCCATTCTATGATTTCACACACCTCCTTTCTATGACCTCACACACCTCCATTCTGTGACTTCACACACCACCTTTTTGACTTCACACACCTCCATTCTGTGACTTCACACACCTCCATTCTGTGACTTCACACACCTCCGTTTTGCCTTCAAACACTTCCAATCTGTGACTTCACACACCTCCAATCTGTGAGTTCACACAGCTCTATTTTTTCACTTCACACACCTCCATTCTTTGACTTCACATACCGCCATTCCATAACTTCACAAACCTCCATCCTATGAGTTCACACACCTCCATTCTATGAGTTCACACACCTCGAATTTGACTTCATACATCTCCATTCTATGACTGCACACACCTTCATTCTTACTTCAGAAACATCCATTCTCTGACTTCACACACCTCCATTCTATGACTTCACAAACCTCCATTCTGTGACTTCACACACCTCCATTCTGAGTTCACACACGTCCTTTCTATGACTTCACACACTTCCATTCTATGACTTCAGACACCTCCATTCTGTGGCTTTACACACCTACATTCTGAGTTCACACACCTCCATTCTGTGACTTCACACACCTCCATTCTGTGACTTCACACACCTCCATTCTGTGACTTCACACACCTCGATCCTATGACTTCACACACCTCCATTCTATGAATTAACACACCTCCATTCTGTGAGTTCACAAACCTCCATTCTATGACTTCACACACCTCCATTCTGTGACTTCACACACCTCCATTCTGAGTTCACACACCTCCATTCTATTACTTCACAAACCTCCATTCTGAGTTCACAGACCTCCATTCTATGACTTCACACACCTCCATTCTATGAATTCACTTACTTCCATTCTATGACTTCACACACCTCCATTGTGACTTCACAACCTCAATTCTGTGACTTCACACACCTCCATTCTGTGACTTCACACACCTCGAACCTATGACTTCACACACCTCCATTCTATGAATTCACACACCTCCATTCTGTGATTTCACACATCTCCATTCTATGACTTCACACACCTCCATTCTGTGACTTCACAAACCTCCATTCTGAGTTCACACACCTCCATTCTATGACTTCACAAACCCCCATTCTGAGTTCACACACATCCATTCTGACTTCACACACCTCAATTCTTTGACTTCACACACCTCCATTCTATGATTTCACACACTTCCATTCTATGACTTCACACACCTCCATTCTATGACTTCACACACCTCATTTCTGAGTTGACACACCTCCAATCTGACTTCACACACTTCCATTCTATGACTTCACAAACCTCCATTCGTTGACATCAAAAAACACCATTTTATGACTTCACAGAAGTCCATTTTGACTTCACACACCTCCATTCTATGAGTTCACACACCTCCATTTTATGACTTCACACACCTCCATTCTATGACTTCACACACCTCAATTCTATGACTTCACACACTCCATTCTATGACTTCACACACCTCCATTCTGTGACTTCACACACCTCAATTCTATGACTTCACACACTCCATACTATGACTTCACACACCTCCATTCTGTGACTTCACACACCACCATTTTGACTTCACACACCTCCATTCTGTGACTTCACACACCTCCATTCTGTGACTTCACACACCTCCGTTTTGACTTCACACCCTTCCATTCTGTTACTTCACAAACCTCCATTCTGTGACTTCACACACCTCTATTGTTTCACTTCACACACCTCAATTCTTTGACTTCACACACCTCCATTCCATGACTTCACACACCTCCATTCTATGAGTTCCCACACCTCCATTCTATGAGTTCACACACCTCCATTCTATGAGTTCACACACCTCCAATTTGACTTCACACACCTCCATTCTATGACTTCACAAACCTCCATTCTGTGACTTCACACACCTCCATTCTGAATTCACACACCTCCATTCTGTGATTTCACACACCTCCACTCTATGACTTCAAACACCTTCATTCTTTCTTCACAAACATCCATTCTGTGACTTCACACACCTCCATTCCATGACTTCACACACCTCCATTCTATGAGTTCACACACCTCCATTCTATGAGTTCACACACCTCCAATTTGACTTCACACACCTCCATTCTATGACTTCACACACCTTCATTCTTACTTCAGAAACATCCATTCTCTGACTTCACACACCTCCATTCTATGACTTCACAAACCTCCATTCTGTGACTTCACACACCTCCATTCTGAATTCACACACCTCCATTCTGTGACTTCACACACCTCCATTCTTCCTTCACACACCTCCATTTTATGACTTCACACACTTCCATTCTATGACTTCACACACCTCCATTCTGTGGCTTCACACACCTCCATTTTATGACTTCACACACCTCCATTCTATGACTTCACACACCTCAATTCTATGACTTCACACACTCCATTCTATGACTTCACACACCTCCATTCTGTGACTTCACACACCTCCACTCTATGGCTTCAAACACCTTTATTCTTACTTCACAAACATCCAATCTGTGTCTTCACACACCTCCATTCTCTGACTTCACACACCTTCATTCTGACTTCACACACCTCCATTCTGTGACTTCATACACCTCAATTCTGTGACTTCACACACCTCCATTCTGACTTCACACACCTCCATTCTATGATTTCACACACCTCCATTCTATGACTTCACACACCTCCATTCTGTGACTTCACACACCACCTTTTTGACTTCACACACCTCCATTCTTTGACTTCACACACCTCCATTCTACGAGTTCACACACCTCCATTTTATGACTTCACACACCTCCATTCTATGACTTCACACACCTCAATTCTATGACTTCACACACCTCCATTCTATGACTTCACACACCTCCATTCTGTGACTTCACACACCTCCACTCTATGACTTCAAACACCTTCATTCTTACTTCACAAACATCCATTCTGTGACTTCACACACCTCCATTCTCTGACTTTACACACCTTTATTCTGACTTCACACACCTCCATTCTGTGACTTCACACACCTCAATTCTGTGACTTCACACACCTCCATTCTGACTTCACATACCTCCATTCTATGATTTCACACACCTCCTTTCTATGACCTCACACACCTCCATTCTGTGACTTCACACACCACCTTTTTGACTTCACACACCTCCATTCTGTGACTTCACACACCTCCATTCTGTGACTTCACACACCTCCGTTTTGCCTTCAAACACTTCCAATCTGTGACTTCACACACCTCCAATCTGTGAGTTCACACAGCTCTATTTTTTCACTTCACACACCTCCATTCTTTGACTTCACATACCGCCATTCCATAACTTCACAAACCTCCATCCTATGAGTTCACACACCTCCATTCTATGAGTTCACACACCTCGAATTTGACTTCATACATCTCCATTCTATGACTGCACACACCTTCATTCTTACTTCAGAAACATCCATTCTCTGACTTCACACACCTCCATTCTATGACTTCACAAACCTCCATTCTGTGACTTCACACACCTCCATTCTGAGTTCACACACGTCCTTTCTATGACTTCACACACTTCCATTCTATGACTTCAGACACCTCCATTCTGTGGCTTTACACACCTACATTCTGAGTTCACACACCTCCATTCTGTGACTTCACACACCTCCATTCTGTGACTTCACACACCTCCATTCTGTGACTTCACACACCTCGATCCTATGACTTCACACACCTCCATTCTATGAATTAACACACCTCCATTCTGTGAGTTCACAAACCTCCATTCTATGACTTCACACACCTCCATTCTGTGACTTCACACACCTCCATTCTGAGTTCACACACCTCCATTCTATTACTTCACAAACCTCCATTCTGAGTTCACAGACCTCCATTCTATGACTTCACACACCTCCATTCTATGAATTCACTTACTTCCATTCTATGACTTCACACACCTCCATTGTGACTTCACAACCTCAATTCTGTGACTTCACACACCTCCATTCTGTGACTTCACACACCTCGAACCTATGACTTCACACACCTCCATTCTATGAATTCACACACCTCCATTCTGTGATTTCACACATCTCCATTCTATGACTTCACACACCTCCATTCTGTGACTTCACAAACCTCCATTCTGAGTTCACACACCTCCATTCTATGACTTCACAAACCCCCATTCTGAGTTCACACACATCCATTCTGACTTCACACACCTCAATTCTTTGACTTCACACACCTCCATTCTATGATTTCACACACTTCCATTCTATGACTTCACACACCTCCATTCTATGACTTCACACACCTCATTTCTGAGTTGACACACCTCCAATCTGACTTCACACACTTCCATTCTATGACTTCACAAACCTCCATTCGTTGACATCAAAAAACACCATTTTATGACTTCACAGAAGTCCATTTTGACTTCACACACCTCCATTCTATGAGTTCACACACCTCCATTTTATGACTTCACACACCTCCATTCTATGACTTCACACACCTCAATTCTATGACTTCACACACTCCATTCTATGACTTCACACACCTCCATTCTGTGACTTCACACACCTCAATTCTATGACTTCACACACTCCATACTATGACTTCACACACCTCCATTCTGTGACTTCACACACCACCATTTTGACTTCACACACCTCCATTCTGTGACTTCACACACCTCCATTCTGTGACTTCACACACCTCCGTTTTGACTTCACACCCTTCCATTCTGTTACTTCACAAACCTCCATTCTGTGACTTCACACACCTCTATTGTTTCACTTCACACACCTCAATTCTTTGACTTCACACACCTCCATTCCATGACTTCACACACCTCCATTCTATGAGTTCCCACACCTCCATTCTATGAGTTCACACACCTCCATTCTATGAGTTCACACACCTCCAATTTGACTTCACACACCTCCATTCTATGACTTCACAAACCTCCATTCTGTGACTTCACACACCTCCATTCTGAATTCACACACCTCCATTCTGTGATTTCACACACCTCCACTCTATGACTTCAAACACCTTCATTCTTTCTTCACAAACATCCATTCTGTGACTTCACACACCTCCATTCCATGACTTCACACACCTCCATTCTATGAGTTCACACACCTCCATTCTATGAGTTCACACACCTCCAATTTGACTTCACACACCTCCATTCTATGACTTCACACACCTTCATTCTTACTTCAGAAACATCCATTCTCTGACTTCACACACCTCCATTCTATGACTTCACAAACCTCCATTCTGTGACTTCACACACCTCCATTCTGAATTCACACACCTCCATTCTGTGACTTTACACACCTCCATTCTTCCTTCACACACCTCCATTTTATGACTTCACACACTTCCATTCTATGACTTCACACACCTCCATTCTGTGGCTTCACACACCTCCATTTTATGACTTCACACACCTCCATTCTATGACTTCACACACCTCAATTCTATGACTTCACACACTCCATTCTATGACTTCACACACCTCCATTCTGTGACTTCACACACCTCCACTCTATGGCTTCAAACACCTTTATTCTTACTTCACAAACATCCAATCTGTGACTTCACACACCTCCATTCTCTGACTTCACACACCTTCATTCTGACTTCACACACCTCCATTCTGTGACTTCATACACCTCAATTCTGTGACTTCACACACCTCCATTCTGACTTCACACACCTCCATTCTATGATTTCACACACCTCCATTCTATGACTTCACACACCTCCATTCTGTGACTTCACACACCACCTTTTTGACTTCACACACCTCCATTCTGTGACTTCACACACCTCTATTCTGTGACTTCACACACTTCCGTTTTGACTTCACACACTTCCATTCTGGGACTTCACACACCTCCATTCTGTGACTTCACACACCTCTATTGTTTCACTTCACACACCTCCATTCTTTGACTTCACACACCTCCATTCCATGACTTCACACACCTCCATTCTATGAGTTCACACACCTCTATTCTATGAGTTCACACACCTCCAATTTGACTTCACACACGTCCATTCTATGACTTCACACACCTTCATTATTACTTCAGAAACATCCATTCTCTGACTTCACACACCTCCATTCTATGACTTCACAAACCTCCATTCTGTGACTTCACACACCTCCACTCTGAATTCACACACCTCCATTCTGTGACTTCTCACACCTCCATTCTGAGTTCACACACCTCCATTCTATGACTTCACAAACCCCCATTCTGAGTTCACACACATCCATTCTGACTTCACACACCTCAATTCTTTGACTTCACACACCTCCATTCTATGATTTCACACACTTCCATTCTATGACTTCACACACCTCCATTCTATGACTTCACACGCCTCATTTCTGAGTTGACACACCTCCAATCTGACTTCACACACCTCCATTCTATGACTTCACAAACCTCCATTCGTTGACATCAAACAACACCTTTTTATGACTTCACAGAAGTCCATTTTGACTTCACACACCTCCATTCTATGAGTTCACACACCTCCATTTTATGACTTCACACACCTCCATTCTATGACTTCACACACCTGAATTCTATGACTTCACACACTCCATTCTATGACTTCACACACCTCCATTCTGTGACTTCACACAACTCAATTCTATGACTTCACACACTCCATACTATGACTTCACACACCTCCATTCTGTGACTTCACACACCACCATTTTGACTTCACACACCTCCATTCTGTGACTTCACACACCTACATTCTGTGACTTCACACACCTCCGTTTTGACTTCACACCCTTCCATTCTGTGACTTCACACACCTCCATTCTGTGACTTCACACACCTCTATTGTTTCACTTCACACACCTCCATTCTTTGACTTCACACACCTCCATTCCATTACTTCACACACCTCCATTCTATGAGTTCACACACCTCCATTCTATGAGTTCACACACCTCCATTCTATGAGTTCACACACCTCCAATTTGACTTCACACACCTCCATTCTATGACTTCACAAACCTCCATTCTGTGACTTCACACACCTCCATTCTGAATTCACACACCTCCATCCTGTGACTTCACACACCTCCACTCTATGACTTCAAACACCTTCATTCTTACTTCACAAACATCCATTCTGTGACTTCACACACCTCCATTCTATGACTTCACAAACCTCCATTCTGTGACTTCACACACCTCCATTCTGAATTCACACACCTCTATTCTGTGACTTCACACACCTCCATTCTTCCTTCACACACCTCCATTTTATGACTTCACACACTTCCATTTTATGACTTCACACACCTCCATTCTGTGGCTTCACACACCTCCATTCTGAGTTCACACACCTCCATTCTGTGACTTCACACACCTCCATTCTGTGACTTCACACACCTCCATTCTGTGACTTCACACACCTCGATCCTATGACTTCACACACCTCCATTCTATGAATTCACACACCTCCATTCTGTGATTTCACACACCTCCATTCTATGGCTTCACACACCTCCATTCGTTGACATCAAAAAACACCATTCTATGACTTCACAGAACTCCATTTTGACTTCACACACCTCCATTCTATGAGTTCACACACCTCCATTTTATGACTTCACACACCTCCATTCTATGACTTCACACACCTCAATTCTATGACTTCACACACTCCATTCTATGACTTCACACACCTCCATTCTGTGACTTCACACACCTCCACTCTATGGCTTCAAACACCTTCATTCTTACTTCACGAACATCCAATCTGTGACTTCACACACCTCCATTCTCTGACTTCACACACCTTCATTCTGACTTCACACACCTCCATTCTGTGACTTCATACACCTCAATTCTGTGACTTCACACACCTCCATTCTGACTTCACACACCTCCATTCTATGATTTCACACACTCCATTCTATGACTTCACACACCTCCATTCTGTGACTTCACACACCACCTTTTTGACTTCACACACCTCCATTCTGTGACTTCACACACCTCTATTCTGTGACTTCACACACTTCCGTTTTGACTTCACACACTTCCATTCTGGGACTTCACACACCTCCATTCTGTGACTTCACACACCTCTATTGTTTCACTTCACACACCTCCATTCTTTGACTTCACACACCTCCATTCTATGAGTTCACACACCTCTATTCTATGAGTTCACACACCTCCAATTTGACTTCACACACGTCCATTCTATGACTTCACACACCTTCATTATTACTTCAGAAACATCCATTCTGTGACTTCACACACCTCCATTCTGTGACTTCACACACCTTCATTCTGACTTCACACACCTCCATTCTATGACTTCACAAACCTCCATTCTGTGACTTCACACACCTCCATTCTGAATTCACACACCTCCATCCTGTGACTTCACACACCTCCACTCTATGACTTCAAACACCTTCATTCTTACTTCACAAACATCCATTCTGTGACTTCACACACCTCCATTCTATGACTTCACAAACCTCCATTCTGTGACTTCACACACCTCCATTCTGAATTCACACACCTCTATTCTGTGACTTCACACACCTCCATTCTTCCTTCACACACCTCCATTTTATGACTTCACACACTTCCATTTTATGACTTCACACACCTCCATTCTGTGGCTTCACACACCTCCATTCTGAGTTCACACACCTCCATTCTGTGACTTCACACACCTCCATTCTGTGACTTCACACACCTCCATTCTGTGACTTCACACACCTCGATCCTATGACTTCACACACCTCCATTCTATGAATTCACACACCTCCATTCTGTGATTTCACACACCTCCATTCTATGGCTTCACACACCTCCATTCGTTGACATCAAAAAACACCATTCTATGACTTCACAGAACTCCATTTTGACTTCACACACCTCTATTCTATGAGTTCACACACCTCCATTTTATGACTTCACACACCTCCATTCTATGACTTCACACACCTCAATTCTATGACTTCACACACTCCATTCTATGACTTCACACACCTCCATTCTGTGACTTCACACACCTCCACTCTATGGCTTCAAACACCTTCATTCTTACTTCACAAACATCCAATCTGTGACTTCACACACCTCCATTCTCTGACTTCACACACCTTCATTCTGACTTCACACACCTCCATTCTGTGACTTCATACACCTCAATTCTGTGACTTCACACACCTCCATTCTGACTTCACACACCTCCATTCTATGATTTCACACACCTCCATTCTATGACTTCACACACCTCCATTCTGTGACTTCACACACCACCTTTTTGACTTCACACACCTCCATTCTGTGACTTCACACACCTCTATTCTGTGACTTCACACACTTCCGTTTTGACTTCACACACTTCCATTCTGGGACTTCACACACCTCCATTCTGTGACTTCACACACCTCTATTGTTTCACTTCACACACCTCCATTCTTTGACTTCACACACCTCCATTCTATGAGTTCACACACCTCTATTCTATGAGTTCACACACCTCCAATTTGACTTCACACACGTCCATTCTATGACTTCACACACCTTCATTATTACTTCAGAAACATCCATTCTGTGACTTCACACACCTCCATTCTGTGACTTCACACACCTTCATTCTGACTTCACACACCTCCATTCTATGACTTCACAAACCTCCATTCTGTGACTTCACACACCTCCATTCTGAATTCACACACCTCCATCCTGTGACTTCACACACCTCCACTCTATGACTTCAAACACCTTCATTCTTACTTCACAAACATCCATTCTGTGACTTCACACACCTCCATTCTATGACTTCACAAACCTCCATTCTGTGACTTCACACACCTCCATTCTGAATTCACACACCTCTATTCTGTGACTTCACACACCTCCATTCTTCCTTCACACACCTCCATTTTATGACTTCACACACTTCCATTTTATGACTTCACACACCTCCATTCTGTGGCTTCACACACCTCCATTCTGAGTTCACACACCTCCATTCTGTGACTTCACACACCTCCATTCTGTGACTTCACACACCTCCGTTTTGACTTCACACCCTTCCATTCTGTGACTTCACACACCTCCATTCTGTGACTTCACACACTTCTATTGTTTCACTTCACACACCTCCATTCTTTGACTTCACACACCTCCATTCCATGACTTCACACACCTCCATTCTATGAGTTCACACACCTCCAATTTTATGAGTTCACACACCTCCATTCTATGAGTTCACACACTTCCAATTTGACTTCACACACCTCCATTCTATGACTTCACAAACCTCCATTCTGTGACTTCACACACCTCCATTCTGAATTCACACACCTCCATCCTGTGACTTCACACACCTCCACTCTATGACTTCAAACACCTTCATTCTTACTTCACAAACATCCATTCTGTGACTTCACACACCTCCATTCTATGACTTCACAAACCTCCATTCTGTGACTTCACACACCTCCATTCTGAATTCACACACCTCTATTCTGTGACTTCACACACCTCCATTCTTCCTTCACACACCTCCATTTTATGACTTCACACACTTCCATTCTATGACTTCACACACCTCCATTCTGTGGCTTCACACACCTCCATTCTGAGTTCACACACCTCCATTCTGTGACTTCACACACCTCCATTCTGTGACTTCACACACCTCCATTCTGTGACTTCACACACCTCGATCCTATGACTTCACACACCTCCATTCTATGAATTCACACACCTCCATTCTGTGATTTCACACACCTCCATTCTATGACTTCACACACCTCCATTCGTTGACATCAAAAAACACCATTCTATGACTTCACAGAACTCCATTTTGACTTCACACACCTCCATTCTATGAGTTCACACACCTCCATTTTATGACTTCACACACGTCCATTCTATGACTTCACACACCTCAATTCTATGACTTCACACACTCCATTCTATGACTTCACACACCTCCATTCTGTGACTTCACACACCTCCACTCTATGGCTTCAAACACCTTCATTCTTACTTCACAAACATCCAATCTGTGACTTCACACACCTCCATTCTCTGACTTCACACACCTTCATTCTGACTTCACACACCTCCATTCTGTGACTTCATACACCTCAATTCTGTGACTTCACACACCTCCATTCTGACTTCACACACCTCCATTCTATGATTTCACACACCTCCATTCTATGACTTCACACACCTCCATTCTGTGACTTCACACACCACCTTTTTGACTTCACACACCTCCATTCTGTGACTTCACACACCTCTATTCTGTGACTTCACACACTTCCGTTTTGACTTCACACACTTCCATTCTGGGACTTCACACACCTCCATTCTGTGACTTCACACACCTCTATTGTTTCACTTCACACACCTCCATTCTTTGACTTCACACACCTCCATTCCATGACTTCACACACCTCCATTCTATGAGTTCACACACCTCTATTCTATGAGTTCACACACCTCCAATTTGACTTCACACACGTCCATTCTATGACTTCACACACCTTCATTATTACTTCAGAAACATCCATTCTCTGACTTCACACACCTCCATTCTATGACTTCACAAACCTCCATTCTGTGACTTCACACACCTCCACTCTGAATTCACACACCTCCATTCTGTGACTTCACACACCTACATTCTTCCTTCACACACCTCCATTCTATGACTTCACACACTTCCATTCTATGACTTCACACACCTCCATTCTGTGGCTTCACACACCTCCATTCTGAGTTCACACACCTCCATTCTGTGACTTCACACACCTCCATTCTGTGACTTCACACACCTCCATTCGGTGACTTCACACACCTCGATCCTATGACTTCACACACCTCCATTCTATGAATTCACACACCTCCATTCTGTGATTTCACACACCTCCATTCTATGACTTCACACACCTCCATTCTGTGACTTCACACACATCCATTCTGAGTTCACACACCTCCATTCTATGACTTCACAAACCCCCATTCTGAGTTCACAGACCTCCATTCTATGACTTCACACAATTCCATTCTATGACTTCACACACCTCCATTCTGACTTCACACACATCCATTCTGACTTCACACACCTCAATTCTTTGACTTCACACACCTCCATTCTATGATTTCACACACTTCCATTCTATGACTTCACACACCTCGATTCTATGACTTCACACACCTCATTTCTGCGTTGACACACCTCCAATCTGTGATTTCACACACCTCCAATCTGACTTCACACACATCCATTCTATGATTTCACACACCTCCATTCGTTGACATCAAAAACAACCATTCTATGACTTCACACAACTCCATTGTGTCTTCACACACCTCCATTCTATGAATTCACACACCTCCATTTTATGAGTTCACAAACCTCCATTCTATGACTTCACACACCTCCATTCTGTGACTTCACACACCTCCATTCTATGACTTCACAAACCTCCATTCTGAGTTCACAGACCTCCATTCTATGACTTCACACACCTCCATTCTATGACTTCACTCACCTCCATTCTGTGGCTTCACACACCTACATTCTGAGTTCACACACCTCCATTATGTGACTTCACACACCTCCATTCTGTGATTTCACACACCTCCAATCTGACTTCACACACCTCCATTCTATGACTTCACAAACCTCCAGTCGTTGACATCAAAAAACACCCTTCTATGCCTTCACAGAAGTCCATTTTGACTTCACACACCTCCATTCTATGAGTTCACACACCTCCATTTAATGACTTCACACACCTCCATTCTATGACTTCACACACCTCAATTCTATGACTTCACACACGCCATTCTATGACTTCACACACCTCCATTCTGTGACTTCACACACCTCAATTATTTGACTTCACACACTCCATACTATGACTTCACACACCTCCATTCTGTGACTTCACACACCACCATTTTGACTTCACACACCTCCATTCTGTGACTTCACACACCTCCATTCTGTGACTTCACACACCTCCGTTTTGACTTCACACCCTTCCATTCTGTGACTTCTCACACCTCCATTCTGTGACTTCACACACCTCTATTGTTTCACTTCACACACCTCCATTCTTTGACTTCACACACCTCCATTCCATGACTTCACACACCTCCATTCTATGAGTTCACACACCTCCATTCTATGAGTTCACACACCTCCAATTTGACTTCACACACGTCCATTCTATGACTTCACACACCTTCATTCTTCCTTCAGAAACATCCATTCTCTGACTTCACACACCTCCATTCTATGACTTCACAAACCTCCATTCTGTGACTTCACACACCTCCATTCTGAATTCACACACCTCCATTCTGTGACTTCACACACCTCCACTCTATGACTTCAAACACCTTCATTCTGACTTCACACACTCCATTCTATGACTTCACACACCTCCATTCTGTGACTTCACACACCACCGTTTTGACTTCACACACGTCCATTCTGTGACGTCACACACCTCCATTCTGTGACTTCACACACCTCCGTTTTGACTTCACACCCTTCCATTCTGTGACTTCACACACCTACATTCTGTGACTTCACACACCTCTATTGTTTCATTTCACACACCTCTATTCTTTGACTTCACACACCTCCATTCCATGACTTCACACACCTCCATTCTATGAGTTCACACACCTCCATTCTATGAGTTCACACACCTCCAATTTGACTTCACACACATCCATTCTATGTCTTCACACACCTTCATTCTTACTTCAGAAACATCCATTCTCTGACTTCACACACCTCCATTCTATGACTTCACAAACCTCCATTCTGTGACTTCACACACCTCCATTCTGAATTCACACACCTCCATTCTGTGACTTCACACACCTCCATTCTTCCTACACACACCTCCATTCTATGACTTCACACAGTTCCATTCTATGACTTCACACACCTCCATTCTGTGGCGTCACACACCTCTATACTGAGTTCACACACCTCCATTCTGTGACTTCACACACCTCCATTCTGTGACTTCACACACCTCCATTCTGTGTCTTCACACACCTCGATCCTATGACTTCACACACCTCCATTCTATGAATTCACACACCTCCATTCTTTGATTTCACACACCTCCATTCTATGACTTCACACACTTCCAATCTGTGACTTCACACACCTCCATTCTGAGTTCACACACCTCTATTCTATGACTTCACAAAACCCCATTCTGAGTTCACAGACCTCCATTCTATGACTTCACACACTTCCATTCTATGACTTCACACACCTCCATTCTGACTTCACACACCTCCATTCTGACTTCACATACCTCAATTCTTTGACTTCACACACCTCCATTCTATGATTTCACAAACTTCCATTCTATAACTTCACACACCTCCATTCTGTGACTTCACACACCTCATTTCTGAGTTGACACACCTCCATTCTCTGATTTCAGACACCTCCAATCTGACTTCACACACCTCCATTCTATGAGTTCACACACCTCCATTCGTTGACATCAAAAACAAGCATTCTATGACTTCACACAACTCCATTGTGACTTCACACACCTCCATTCTATGAATTCACACACCTCCATTTTATGACTTCACACACCTCCATTCTATGACTTCACACACCTCCATTCTGTGACTTCACACACCTCCATTCTATGACTTCACAAACCTCCATTCTGAGTTCACAGACCTCCATTCTATGACTTCACACACCTCCATTCTATGACTGCACTCACCTCCATTCTGACTTCACACACCTCCATTCTGAATTCACACACCTCCATTCTTTGACTTCACACACCTCCATTCTTCCTTCACACACCTCCATTCTATGACTTCACACACTCCCATTCTATGACTTCACACACCTCCATTCTGTGGCTTCACACACCTCCATTCTGAGTTCACACACCTCCATTCTGTGACTTCACACACCTCCATTCTGTGACTTCACACACCTCCATTCTATGACTTCACACACCTCCATTCGTTAACATCAAAAAACACCATTTTATGATTTCACACAACTCCATTTTGACTTCACACACCTCCATTCTATGAGTTCACACACCTCCATTTTATGACTTCACACACCTCCATTCTATGACTTCACACACCTCAATTCTATGACTTCACACACCTCCATTCTATGACTTCACACACCTCCATTCTGTGACTTCACACACCTCCACTCTATGACTTCAAACACCTTCATTCTTACTTCACAAACATCCATTCTGTGACTTCACACACCTCCATTCTGTGACTTCACACAGCTTCATTCTGACTTCACACACCTCCATTCTGTGACTTCACACACCTCATTTCTGTGACTTCATACACCTCCATTCTGACTTCACATACATTCATTCTATGATTTCACACACCTCCATTCTATGACTTCACACCTCCATTCTGTGACTTCACACACCACCTTTTTGACTTCACACACCTCCATTCTGTGACTTCACACACCTCCATTCTGTGACTTCACACACCTCCGTTTTGCCTTCACACACTTCCAATCTGTGACTTCACACACCTCCATTCTGTTAGTTCACACACCTCTATTGTTTCACTTCACAAACCTCCATTCTATGAGTTCACACACCTCCATTCTTTGAGTTCACACACCTCCAATTAGACTTCACACATCTCCATTCTATGACTTCACACACCTTAATTCTTACTTCAGAAACATCCATTCTCTGACTTCACACACCTCCATTCTATGACTTCACAAACCTCCATTCTGTGACTTCACACACCTCCATTCTGAGTTCACACACCTCCTTTCTATGATTTCACACACTTCCATTCTATGACTTCACACACCTCCATTCTGTGGCTTCAGACACCTACATTCTGAGTTCACACACCTCCATTCTGTGACTTCACACACCTCCATTCTGTGACTTCACACACCTCCATTCTGTGACTTCACTCACCTCGATCCTATGACTTCACACACCTGCATTCTATGACTTCACACACCTCCATTCTATGACTTCACAAACCTCCATTCTGAGTTCACAGACCTCCATTCTATGAATTCACGCACCTCCATTCTATGACTTCACTCACCTCCATTCTGACTTCACACACCTCCATTCTGACTTCACAACCTCAATTCTGTGACTTCACACACCTCCATTCTATGATTTCTCACACTTCCATTCTATGACTTCACACACCTCCCTTCTGTGGCTTCACACACCTACATTCTGAGTTTACACACCTCCATTCTGTGACTTCACACACCTCCATTCTGTGATTTCACACACCTCTAATCTGACTTCACACCTCTCCATTCTATGACTTCACACACCTCCATTCGTTGACATCAACAAACACCATTCTATGACTTCACACAACTCCATTTTGACTTCACACACCTCCATTCTATGAGTTCACACACCTCCATTTTATGACTTCACATACCTCCATTCTATGACTTCACACACCTCCATTCTGTGATTTCACACACCTCCAATCTCACTTCACACACCTCCATTCTGTGACTTCACACACCTCCACAGTATGACTTCAAACACCTTCATTCTTACTTCACAAACATCCATTCTGTGACTTCACACACCTCCATTCTGTGACTTCATACACCTCAATTCTGTGACTTCACACACCTCCATTCTGACTTCACACACCTCCATTCAATGATTTCACACACCTCCATTCTATGACTTCACACACCTCCATTCTGTGACTTCACACACCACCTTTTTGAGTTCACACACCTCCATTCTGTTACTTCACACACCTCCATTCTGTGACTTCACACACCTCCGTTTTGACTTCACACACTTCCATTCTGTGACTTCACAAACCTCAATTCTGTGACTTCACACACCTCCATTCTGAGTTCACACACCTCCCTTCTGTGACTTCACACACCTCCATTCTTACTTCACACACCTCCATTCTATGAATTCACACACCTCCATTCTATGACTTCACTCACCTCCATTCTGACTTCACACACCTCCATTCTGACTTCATCCACCTTAATTCTGTGACTTCACACACCTCCATTCTATGATATCACACATTTCCATTCTATGACTTCACACACCTCCATTCTGTGGCTTCACACACCTCCAATCTGACTTCACACACATGAATTCTGTGACTTCACACACCACCTTTTTGACTTCACACATCTCCATTCTGTGACTTCACACACCTCCATTCTGTGACTTCACACACCTCCTTTTTCACTTCACACACTTCTATTCTGTGACTTCACACACCTCCATTCTGTGACTTCACACACTTCTATTGTTTCACTTCACACACCTCCATTCTTTGACTTCACACACCTCCATTCCATGACTTCACACACCTCCATTCTATGAGTTCACACACCTCCATTCTATGAGTTCACACACCTCCAATTTGACTTCACACACCTCCATTCTATGACTTCACACACCTCCATTCTGACTTCACACACCTTAATTCTGTGACTTCACACACATCCATTCTATGATTTCACACATTTCCATTCTATGACTTGACACACCTCCATTCTGTGGCTTCACACACCTCCAATCTGATTTCACACACCTCCATTCTGTACTTCACACACCACCTTTTTGACTTCACACACCTCCATTCTATGACTTCACACACCTCCATTCTGTGACTTCACACACCTCCTTTTTGACTTCACACACTTCCATTCTCTGACTTCACACACCTCCATTCTGTGACTTCACACACCTCTATTGTTTCACTTCACACACCTCCATTCTTTGACTTCACACACCTCCATTCCATGACTTCACACACCTCCATTCTATGACTTCACACACCTTCATTCTTACTTCAGAAACATCCATTCTCTGACTTCACCCACCTCCATTCTATGACTTCACAAACCTCCATTCTGTGACTTCACACACCTCCATTCTATGACTTCACACACCTCCGTTCTGTGACTTCACACACCTCCATTTGTTGACATCAAAAACCACCATTCTATGACTTCACACAACTCCATTTTAACTTCAAACACCTCCATTCTGTGAGTTCACACACCTCCATTTTATGACTTCACACACCTCCATTCTATGACTTCACACACCTCAATTCTATGACTTCACACACCTACATTCTATGACTTCACACACCTCCATTCTGTGACTTCACACACCTCCATTCTGTGACTTCACACACCTTCATTCTGACTTCACACCCCTCCATTCAGTGAATTCACACCCCCCAATTCTGTGACTTCTCACACCTCCATTCTGACTTCACACACCTCCATTCTATGACTTCACACACCTCCATTCTGTGACTTCACAAACCTCCACTCTATGACTACAAACACCTTTATTCTTACTTCACAAACATCCATTCTGTGACTTCACACACCTCCATTCTGTGACTTCACACACCTTCATTCTGACTTCACACCCCTCCATTCAGTGAATTCACACCCCCCAATTCTGTGACTTCTCACACCTCCATTCTGACTTCACACACCTCCATTCTATGACTTCACACACCTCCATTCTTTGACTTCACACACCTCCATTCTTTGACTTCACACACCTAAATTCTGTGACTTCACACACATCCATTGTGACTTCACACACCTCCATTCTATGACTTCACACACCTTCGTTCTGACTTCACACAGCTCCATTCTGTGACTTCACAAAACTCCATTCTGTGATTTCACACAACTCCATACTATGACTTCACACACCTCCATCTATGACTTCACACACCTCCATTCTGAGTTCACACACCTCCATTCTGTGACTTCACACACCTCCATTCTGACTTTACACACCTTCATTTTATGACTTCACACACCTCCATTCTGTGAGTTCTCACACCTCCATTCTATGACTTCACACTCTTCCATTGTGACGTCACACAACTCCATTCTATGAGTTCACACATCTCCATTCTATGATTTCACACACCTCCATTCTGACTCCAAACACCTCCATTTTATGACATCACAGACCTCGAATCTGTGACTTCACTCACCTCCACTCTATGACTTCACACTCCTCCATTCTATGACTTCCCACATCTCCTTTCTATGACTTCACCAACCTCAGTCTATGACTTCACACACCTCCATTCTGACTTCACACACCTCCATTCTGTGACTTCACACACCTCCATTCTATGACTTCACAAACCTCCATTCTATGAATTCACACACCTCCATTCTATGACTTCACACACCTCCATACTGTGACTTCACACACCTCCATTCTATGACTTCAAACACCTTCATTCTTACTTCACTAACATCCATTCTGTGACTTCACACACCTCCTTTCTCTGACATCACACACCTTCATTCTGACTTCACACACCTCCATTCTCTGACTTCACACACCTCAATTCTGTGACGTGACACACCTCCATTCTGACTTCAAACACCTTCATTCTATGATTTCACCCACCTCCATTCTATGACTTCACACACCTCCATTCTGTGACTTCACACACCTCCATTCTGACTTCACACCCCTCCATTCTGACTTCACACACCTCCATTCTGACTTCACACAGCTCCATTCTATGAATTCACACACCTCCATTCTCTGACTTCACACACCACCTTTTTGACTTCACACACCTCCACTCTCTGACTTCACACACCTCCATTCTGTGACTTCACACACCACCGTTTTGCCTTCACACACTTCCATTCTCTGACTTCACACACCTCTGTTGTTTCACTTCACACACCTCCATTCTTTGACTTCACACTACGCCATTCCATGACTTCACAAACCTCCATACTATGAGTTCACACACCTCCATTCTATGAGTTCACACACCTCCAATTTGACTTCACACATCTCCATTCTATGACTTCACACACCTTCATTCTTACTTCAAAAAACATCCATTCTCTTACTTCACACACCTCCATTCTATGACTTCACAAACCTCCATTCTGTGACTTCACACACCTCCATTCTGAGTTCACACACCTCCTTTCTATGACTTCACACACTTCCATTCTATGACTTCACACACCTCCATTCTGTGGCTTCACACACCTCCATTCTGAGTTCACACACCTCCATTCTGTGACTTCACACACCTCCATTCTGTGACTTCACACACCTCCATTCTGTGACTTCACACACCTCGATCCTATGACATCACACACCTCCATTCAGTGAATTAACACACCTCCATTCTGTGACTTCATACACCTCCATTCTATGACTTCACAAACCTCCATTCTGAGTTCACAGACCTCCATTCTATGACTTCACACACCTCCATTCTATGACTTCACTCACCTCCATTCTGACTTCACACACCTCCATTCTGACTTCACACACCTTAATTCTGTGACTTCACACAAATCCATTCTATGATTTCACACATTTCCATTCTATGACTTCACACACCTCCATTCTGTGGCTTCACACACCTCCAATCTGATTTCACACACCTCCATTCTGTACTTCACACACCACCTTTTTGACTTCACACACCTCCATTCTATGACTTCACACACCTCCATTCTGTGACTTCACACACCTCCTTTTTGACTTCACACACTTCCATTCTCTGACTTCACACACCTCCATTCTGTGACTTCACACACCTCTATTGTTTCACTTCACACACCTCCAATCTTTGACTTCACACACCTCCATTCCATGACTTCATACACCTCAATTCTGTGACTTCACACACCTCCATTCTGACTTCACACACCTCCATTCAATGATTTCACACACCTCCATTCTATGACTTCACACACCTCCATTCTGTGACTTCACACACCACCTTTTTGAGTTCACACACCTCCATTCTGTTACTTCACACACCTCCATTCTGTGACTTCACACACCTCCGTTTTGACTTCACACACTTCCATTCTGTGACTTCACAAACCTCAATTCTGTGACTTCACACACCTCCATTCTGAGTTCACACACCTCCCTTCTGTGACTTCACACACCTCCATTCTTACTTCACACACCTCCATTCTATGAATTCACACACCTCCATTCTATGACTTCACTCACCTCCATTCTGACTTCACACACCTCCATTCTGACTTCATCCACCTTAATTCTGTGACTTCACACACCTCCATTCTATGATATCACACATTTCCATTCTATGACTTCACACACCTCCATTCTGTGGCTTCACACACCTCCAATCTGACTTCACACACATGAATTCTGTGACTTCACACACCACCTTTTTGACTTCACACATCTCCATTCTGTGACTTCACACACCTCCATTCTGTGACTTCACACACCTCCTTTTTCACTTCACACACTTCTATTCTGTGACTTCACACACCTCCATTCTGTGACTTCACACACTTCTATTGTTTCACTTCACACACCTCCATTCTTTGACTTCACACACCTCCATTCCATGACTTCACACACCTCCATTCTATGAGTTCACACACCTCCATTCTATGAGTTCACACACCTCCAATTTGACTTCACACACCTCCATTCTATGACTTCACACACCTCCATTCTGACTTCACACACCTTAATTCTGTGACTTCACACACATCCATTCTATGATTTCACACATTTCCATTCTATGACTTGACACACCTCCATTCTGTGGCTTCACACACCTCCAATCTGATTTCACACACCTCCATTCTGTACTTCACACACCACCTTTTTGACTTCACACACCTCCATTCTATGACTTCACACACCTCCATTCTGTGACTTCACACACCTCCTTTTTGACTTCACACACTTCCATTCTCTGACTTCACACACCTCCATTCTGTGACTTCACACACCTCTATTGTTTCACTTCACACACCTCCATTCTTTGACTTCACACACCTCCATTCCATGACTTCACACACCTCCATTCTATGACTTCACACACCTTCATTCTTACTTCAGAAACATCCATTCTCTGACTTCACCCACCTCCATTCTATGACTTCACAAACCTCCATTCTGTGACTTCACACACCTCCATTCTATGACTTCACACACCTCCGTTCTGTGACTTCACACACCTCCATTTGTTGACATCAAAAACCACCATTCTATGACTTCACACAACTCCATTTTAACTTCAAACACCTCCATTCTGTGAGTTCACACACCTCCATTTTATGACTTCACACACCTCCATTCTATGACTTCACACACCTCAATTCTATGACTTCACACACCTACATTCTATGACTTCACACACCTCCATTCTGTGACTTCACAAACCTCCACTCTATGACTACAAACACCTTTATTCTTACTTCACAAACATCCATTCTGTGACTTCACACACCTCCATTCTGTGACTTCACACACCTTCATTCTGACTTCACACCCCTCCATTCAGTGAATTCACACCCCCCAATTCTGTGACTTCTCACACCTCCATTCTGACTTCACACACCTCCATTCTATGACTTCACACACCTCCATTCTGTGACTTCACAAACCTCCACTCTATGACTACAAACACCTTTATTCTTACTTCACAAACATCCATTCTGTGACTTCACACACCTCCATTCTGTGACTTCACACACCTTCATTCTGACTTCACACCCCTCCATTCAGTGAATTCACACCCCCCAATTCTGTGACTTCTCACACCTCCATTCTGACTTCACACACCTCCATTCTATGACTTCACACACCTCCATTCTTTGACTTCACACACCTCCATTCTTTGACTTCACACACCTAAATTCTGTGACTTCACACACATCCATTGTGACTTCACACACCTCCATTCTATGACTTCACACACCTTCGTTCTGACTTCACACAGCTCCATTCTGTGACTTCACAAAACTCCATTCTGTGATTTCACACAACTCCATACTATGACTTCACACACCTCCATCTATGACTTCACACACCTCCATTCTGAGTTCACACACCTCCATTCTGTGACTTCACACACCTCCATTCTGACTTTACACACCTTCATTTTATGACTTCACACACCTCCATTCTGTGAGTTCTCACACCTCCATTCTATGACTTCACACTCTTCCATTGTGACGTCACACAACTCCATTCTATGAGTTCACACATCTCCATTCTATGATTTCACACACCTCCATTCTGACTCCAAACACCTCCATTTTATGACATCACAGACCTCGAATCTGTGACTTCACTCACCTCCACTCTATGACTTCACACTCCTCCATTCTATGACTTCCCACATCTCCTTTCTATGACTTCACCAACCTCAGTCTATGACTTCACACACCTCCATTCTGACTTCACACACCTCCATTCTGTGACTTCACACACCTCCATTCTATGACTTCACAAACCTCCATTCTATGAATTCACACACCTCCATTCTATGACTTCACACACCTCCATACTGTGACTTCACACACCTCCATTCTATGACTTCAAACACCTTCATTCTTACTTCACTAACATCCATTCTGTGACTTCACACACCTCCTTTCTCTGACATCACACACCTTCATTCTGACTTCACACACCTCCATTCTCTGACTTCACACACCTCAATTCTGTGACGTGACACACCTCCATTCTGACTTCAAACACCTTCATTCTATGATTTCACCCACCTCCATTCTATGACTTCACACACCTCCATTCTGTGACTTCACACACCTCCATTCTGACTTCACACCCCTCCATTCTGACTTCACACACCTCCATTCTGACTTCACACAGCTCCATTCTATGAATTCACACACCTCCATTCTCTGACTTCACACACCACCTTTTTGACTTCACACACCTCCACTCTCTGACTTCACACACCTCCATTCTGTGACTTCACACACCACCGTTTTGCCTTCACACACTTCCATTCTCTGACTTCACACACCTCTGTTGTTTCACTTCACACACCTCCATTCTTTGACTTCACACTACGCCATTCCATGACTTCACAAACCTCCATACTATGAGTTCACACACCTCCATTCTATGAGTTCACACACCTCCAATTTGACTTCACACATCTCCATTCTATGACTTCACACACCTTCATTCTTACTTCAAAAAACATCCATTCTCTTACTTCACACACCTCCATTCTATGACTTCACAAACCTCCATTCTGTGACTTCACACACCTCCATTCTGAGTTCACACACCTCCTTTCTATGACTTCACACACTTCCATTCTATGACTTCACACACCTCCATTCTGTGGCTTCACACACCTCCATTCTGAGTTCACACACCTCCATTCTGTGACTTCACACACCTCCATTCTGTGACTTCACACACCTCCATTCTGTGACTTCACACACCTCGATCCTATGACATCACACACCTCCATTCAGTGAATTAACACACCTCCATTCTGTGACTTCATACACCTCCATTCTATGACTTCACAAACCTCCATTCTGAGTTCACAGACCTCCATTCTATGACTTCACACACCTCCATTCTATGACTTCACTCACCTCCATTCTGACTTCACACACCTCCATTCTGACTTCACACACCTTAATTCTGTGACTTCACACAAATCCATTCTATGATTTCACACATTTCCATTCTATGACTTCACACACCTCCATTCTGTGGCTTCACACACCTCCAATCTGATTTCACACACCTCCATTCTGTACTTCACACACCACCTTTTTGACTTCACACACCTCCATTCTATGACTTCACACACCTCCATTCTGTGACTTCACACACCTCCTTTTTGACTTCACACACTTCCATTCTCTGACTTCACACACCTCCATTCTGTGACTTCACACACCTCTATTGTTTCACTTCACACACCTCCAATCTTTGACTTCACACACCTCCATTCCATGACTTCACACACCTCCATTCTATGAGTTCACACACCTCCATTCTATGAGTTCACACACCTCCAATTTGACTTCACACACCTCCATTCTATGACTTCACACACCTTCATTCTTACTTCAGAAACATCCATTCTCTGACTTCACACACCTCCCTTCTATGACTTCACAAACCTCCATTCTGTGACTTCACACACCTCCATTCTGAATTCACACACCTCCATTCTGTGACTTCACACACCTCCATTCTTCCTTCACACACCTCCATTCTATGACTTCACACACTTCCATTCTATGACTTCACACACCTCCGCTCTGTGGCTTCACACACCTCCATTCTGAGTTCACACACCTCCATTCTGTGACTTCACACACCTCCATTCTGTGACTTCACGCAACTCCATTCTGAGTTCACACACCTCCATTCTGTGACTTCACACACCTCCATTCTGACTTCACACACCTTCATTTTATGACTTCACACACCTCCATTCTGTGAGTTCTCACACCTCCATTCTATGACTTCACACTCTTCCATTGTGACGTCACACAACTACATTCTATGAGTTCACACATCTCCATTCTGTGATTTCACACACCTCCATTCTGACTTCAAACACCTCCATTCTATGACATCAGAGACCTCGAATCTGTGACTTCACTCACCTCCACTCTATGCCTTCACACTCCTCCATTCTATGACTTCCCACACCTCCTTTCTATGACTTCACCCACCTCAGTCTATGACTTCACACACCTCCATTCTGACTTCACACACCTCCATTCTGTGATTTCACACACCTTCATTCTGACTTCACACACCTCCATTCTGTGATTTCATACACCTCAATTGTGTGACTTCACACACCTCCATTCTGACTTCACACACCTCCATTCTATGACTTCACACACCTCAATTCTATGACTTCACACACTCCATTCTGTGACTTCACACACCACCTTTTTGACTTCACACACCTCCATTCTGTGACTTCACACACCTCCATTCTGTGACTTCACACACCTCCGTTTTGACTTCACACACTTCCATTCTGTGACTTCACACACCTCCATTCTGTGACTTCACACACCTCTATTGTTTCACTTCACACACCTCCATTCTTTGACTTCACACACATCCATTCCATGACTTCACACACCTCCATTCTATGAGTTCACACACCTCCATTCATACTTCAGAAACATCCATTCTCTGACTTCACACACCTCCATTCTATGACTTCACAAACCTCAATTCTGTGACTTCACACACCTCCATTCTGAGTTCACACACCTCCCTTCTGTGACTTCACACACCTCCATTCTTCCTTCACACACCTCCATTCTATGAATTCACACACCTCCATTCTATGACTTCACTCACCTCCATTCTGACTTCACACACCTCCATTCTGACTTCACCCACCTTAATTCTGTGACTTCACACACCTCCATTCTATGATATCACACATTTCCATTCTATGACTTCACACACCTCCATTCTGTGGCTTCACACACCTCCAATCTGACTTCACACACATGAATTCTGTGACTTCACACACCACCTTTTTGACTTCACACATCTCCATTCTGTGACTTCACACACCTCCATTCTGTTACTTCACACACCTCCTTTTTCACTTCACACACTTCTATTCTGTGACTTCACACACCTCCATTCTGTGACTTCACACACTTCTATTGTTTCACTTCACACACCTCCATTCTTTGACTTCACACACCTCCATTCCATGACTTCACACACCTCCATTCTATGAGTTCACACACCTCCATTCTATGAGTTCACACACCTCCAATTTGACTTCACACACCTCCATTCTATGACTTCACACACCTTCATTCTTACTTCAGAAACATCCATTCTCTGACTTCACACACCTCCCTTCTATGACTTCACAAACCTCCATTCTGTGACTTCACACACCTCCATTCTGAATTCACACACCTCCATTCTGTGACTTCACACACCTCCATTCTTCCTTCACACACCTCCATTCTATGACTTCACACACTTCCATTCTATGACTTCACACACCTCCTTTCTGTGGCTTCACACACCTCCATTCTGAGTCACACACCTCCATTCTGTGACTTCATACACCTCCATTCTCTGACTTCATACACCTCCATTCTGTGACTTCACACACCTCGTTCCTATGACTTCACACATCTCCATTCTATGAATTCACACACCTCCATTCTCTGATTTCACACACCTCCATTCTATGACTTCACACACCTCCATTCTGTGACTTCACACACCTCCATTTTGAGTTCACACACCTCCATTCTATGACTTCACAAACCACCATTCTGAGTTCACAGACCTCCATTCTATGACTTCACACACTTCCAATCTATGACTTCACACACCTCCATTCTGACTTCACACACCTCCATTCTGACTTCACACACCTCAATTCTTTGACTTCACACAACTTCATTATATGATTTCACACACCTCCATTCTATGACTTCACAAACCTCCATTCTGTGACTTCACACACCTCCATTCTGCGTTCACACACCTCCATTCTGTGACTTCACACACCTCCATTCGTTGACATCAAAAACCACCATTCTATGACTTCACACAACTCCATTTTAACTTCACACACCTCCATTCTATGAGTTCACACACCTCCATTTTATGACTTCACACACCTCCATTCTATGACTTCACACACGTCAATTCTATGACTTCACACACCTCCATTCTATGACTTCACACACCTCCATTCTGTCATTTCACACACCTTCATTCTGACTTCACACCCCTCCATTCTGTGACTTCACACACCTCAATTCTGTGACTTCACACACCTCCATTCTGACTTCACACACCTCCATTCTATGACTTCACACACCTCCATTCTATGACTTCACACACCTCCATTTTGTGACTTCACACACCTAAATTCTTTGACTTCACACACCTCCATTGTGACTTCACACACCTCCATTCTATGACTTCACACACCTATGTTCTGACTTCACACAGCTCCATTCTGTGACTTCACAGATCTCCATTCTGTGATTTCACACACCTCCACACTATGACTTCACACCCCTCCATCCATGACTTAACACACCTCCATTCTGAGTTCACACACCTCCATTCTGTGACTTCACACACCTCCATTCTGACTTCACACACCTTCATTTTATGACTTCGCACATCTCCGTTCTGTGACTTCTCACACCTCCATTCTATGACTTCACACTCTTCCATTGTGACGTCACACAACTCCATTCTATGAGTTCACACATCTCCATTCTATGATTTCACACACCTCCATTCTGACTTCACACACCTCCATTCTATGACATCACAGACCTCGAATCTGTGACTTCACTCACCTCCACTCTATGACTTCACACTCCTCCATTCTATGACTTCCCACACCTCCTTTCTGTGACTTCACCCACCTCAGTCTATGACTTAATAGACACCTACATTCTGACTTCACACACCTCCATTCTGTGACTTCACACACCTCCATTCTATGACTTCACACACCTCAATTCTATGACTTCACACACCTCCATTCTATGACTTCACACATCTCCATTATGTGACTTCACTCACTTCCATTCTATGACTTCAAACACCTTCATTCTTACTTCACAAACATCCATTCTGTGACTTCACACACCTCCTTTCTGTGACTTCACACATCTTCATTCTGACTTCACACGCCTCCAGTCTCTGACTTCACACACCTCAATTCTGTGACGTGACACACCTCCATTCTGACTTCACACACCTTCATTCTATGATTTCACCCACCTCCATTCTATGACTTCACACACCTCCATTCTGTGACTTCACACACCTCCATTCTGATTTCACACCCCTCCATTCTGACTACACACCTCCATTCTGACTTCACACAGCTCCATTCTATGAATTCACACACCTCCATTCTGTGACTTCACTCACTTCCATTCTATGACTTCAAACACCTTCATTCTTACTTCACAAATATCCATTCTATGACTTCACACACCTCCATTCTGTGACTTCACACACCTCCATTCTGATTTCACACCCCTCCATTCTGACTACACACCTCCATTCTGACTTCACACAGCTCCATTCTATGAATTCACACACCTCCATTCTGTGGCTTCACACACCTCCGTTTTCACTTCACACACTTCCAATCTGTGACTTCACAAACCTCCATTCTGTGACTTCACACACCTCTATTGTTTCACTTCACACACCTCCATTCTTTGACTTCACACACCTCCATTCCATGACTTCACACACCTCCATTCTATGAGTTCACACACCTCCATTCTATGAGTTCACACACCTCCAATTTGACTTCACACACCTCCATTCTATGACTTCACACACCTTCATTCTTACTTCAGAAACATCCATTCTTTGACTTCACACACCTCCATTCTATGACTTCACACACCTCCATTCTGTGACTTCACACACCTCCATTCGTTGACATCAAAAACCACCATTCTATGACTTCACACAACTCCATTTTAACTTCACACACCTCCATTCTATGAGTTCACACACCTCCATTTTATGACTTCACACACCTCCATTCTATGACTTCACACACCTCAATTCTATGACTTCACACACATCCATTCTATGACTTCACACACCTCCATTCTGTGACTTCACACACCTCCACTCTATGACTTCAAACACCTTCCTTCTTACTTCACAAACATCCATTCTGTGACTTCACACACCTCCATTCTGTGACTTCACACACCTTCATTCTGACTTCACACCCCTCCATTCTGTGAATTCACACACCTGAATTCTGTCACTTCTCACACCTCCATTCTGACTTCACACACCTCCATTCTATGACTTCACACACCTCCATTCTTTGACTTCACACACCTCCATTTTGTGACTTCACACACCTAAATTCTATGACTTCACACAACTCCATTGTGACTTCACACACCTCCATTCTATGACTTCACACACCTCCGTTCTGACTTCACACAGCTCCATTCTGTGACTTCACAAACTCCATTCTGTGATTTCACACACCTCCATACTATGACTTCACCCACCTCAGTCTATGACTTCACACACCTCCATTCTGACTTCACACACCTCCATTCTGTGACTTCACACACCTCCATTCTATGACTTCACACACCTCCATTCTATGAATTCACACACCTACATTCTATGACTTCACACACCTCCATACTGTGACTTCACACACCTCCATTCTATGACTTCAAACACCTTCATTCTTACTTCACAAACATCCATTCTGTGACTTCACACACCTCCTTTCTCTGACATCACACACCTTCATTCTCACTTCACACACCTCCATTCTCTGACTTCACACACCTCAATTCTGTGACGTGACACACCTCCATTCTGACTTCACACACCTTCATTCTATGATTTCACCCACCTCCATTCTATGACTTCACACACCTCCATTCTGTGGCTTCACACACCTCCATTCTGACTTCACACCCCTCCATTCTGACTTCACACACCTCCATTCTGACTTCACACAGCTCCATTCCATGAATTCACACACCTCCACTCTGTGACTTCACACACCACCTTTTTGACTTCACACACCTCCACTCTCTGACTTCACACACCTCCATTCTGTGACTTCACACACCTCCGTTTTGCCTTCACACACTTCCAATCTGTGACTTCACACTCCTCCGTTCTGTGGCTTCACACACCTCCATTCTGAGTTCACACACCTCCATTCTGTGACTTCACACACCTCCATTCTTTGACTTCACACACCTTCATTCTGTGACTTCACACACCTCGATCCTATGACTTCACACACCTCCATTCTATGAATTCACACACCTCCATTCTGTGATTTCACACACCTCCATTCTGACTTCACACACCTCCATTCTATGACATCACAGACCTCGAATCTGTGACTTCACTCACCTCCACTCTATGACTTCACACTCCTCCATTTTATGACTTCCCACACCTCCTTTCTATGACTTCACCCACCTCAGTCTATGACTTAATAGACACCTCCATTCTGACTTCACACACCTCCATTCTGTGACTTCACACACCTCCATTCTATGACTTCACACACCTCAATTCTATGACTTCACACACCTCCATTCTATGACTTCACACATCTCCATTCTGTGACTTCACTCACTTCCATTCTATGACTTCAAACACCTTCATTCTTACTTCACAAACATCCATTCTGTGACTTCACACACCTCCTTTCTGTGACTTCACACACCTTCATTCTGACTTCACACACCTCCAGTCTCTGACTTCACACACCTCAATTCTGTAACGTGACACACCTCCATTCTGACTTCACACACCTTCATTCTATGATTTCACCCACCTCCATTCTATGACATCACACACCTCCATTCTGTGACTTCACACACCTCCATTCTGATTTCACACCCCTCCATTCTGACTACACCCCTCCATTCTGACTTCACACAGCTCCATTCTTTGACTTCACACACCTCCATTCTGTGACTTCACACACCTCGATCCTATGACTTCACACACGTCCATTCTATGAATTCACACACCTCCATTCTGTGATTTCACACACCTCCATTCTATGACTTCACACACCTCCATTCTGTGACTTCACACACCTCCATTCTGACTTCACACACCTCCATTCTGACTTCACACACCTCAATTCTTTGACTTCACACACCTTCATTATATGATTTCACACACCTCCATTCTATGACTTCACAAACCTCCATTCTGTGACTTCACCCACCTCCATTCTGCGTTCACACACCTCCATTCTGTGACTTCACACACCTCCATTCGTTAACATCAAAAACCACCATTCTATGACTTCACACAACTCCATTTTAACTTCACACACCTCCATTCTATGAGTTCACACACCTCCATTTTATCACTTCACACACCTCCATTCTATGAGTTCACACACCTCCATTCTATGAGTTCACACACCTCCAATTTGACTTCACAAATCTCCATTCTATGACTTCACACACCTTCATTCTTACTTCAGAAACATCCATTCTCTTACTTCACACACCTCTATTCTATGACTTCACACACCTCCATTCTGTGACTTCACACACCTCCATTCTGTGACCTCACACACCTCCATTCTGTGACTTCACACACCTCGATCCTATGACTTCACACACCTCCATTCTATGAATTCACACACCTCCATTCTGTGATTTCACACACCTCCATTCTATGACTTCACACACCTCCATTCTGTGACTTCACACACCTCCATTCTGAGTTCACACACCTCCATTCTATGACTTCACAAACCCCCATTCTGACTTCACACACCTCCATTCTGTCTTCACAAACCTCAATTCTTTGACTTCACACACCTTCATTCTTACTTCAGAAACATCCATTCTATGACCTCACACAACTCCATTCTATGACTTCACGAACCTCCATTCTGTGACTTCACACACCTCCATTCTGCGTTCACACACCTCCATTCTGTGACTTCACACACCTCCATTCGTTGACATCAAAAACCATCATTCTATGACTTCACACAACTCCATTTTAACTTCACACACCTACATTCTATGAGTTCACACACCTCCATTTTATGACTTCACACACCTCAATTCTATGACTTCACACACCTCCATTCTATGACTTCACACACCTCCATTCTGTGACTTCACATACCTCCACTCTATGACTTCAAACACCTTCATTCTTACTTCACAAACATCCATTCTCTGACTTCACACACCTCCATTCTGTGACTTCACACACCTTCACTCTGACTTCACACCCCTCCATTCTGTGACTTCACACACCTCAATTCTGTGACTTCACACACCTCCATTCTGACTTCACACACCTCCATTCTATGACTTCACACACCTCCATTCTATGACTTCATACACCTCCATTTTGTGACGTCACACACCTAAATTCTATGACTTCACACACCTCCATTGTGACTTCACACACCTCCATTCTATGACTTCACACACCTCGGTTCTGACTTCACACAGCTCCATTCTGTGACTTCACAAAACTCCATTCTGTGATTTCACACACCTCCATACTATGACTTCACACACCTCCATCTATGACTTCACACACCTCCATTCTGAGTTCACACACCTCCATTCTGTGACTTAACACACCTCCATTCTGACTTCAAACTCTTCCATTGTGACGTCATACAACTCCATTCTGTGAGTTCACACATCTCCATTCTATGATTTCACACACCTCCATTCTGACTTCACACACCCCCATTCTATGACATCACAGACCTCGAATGTGTGACTTCACTCACCTCCACTCTATGACTTCACACTCCTCCATTCTATGACTACCCACACCTCCTTTCTATGACTTCACCAACCTCAGTCTATGACTTAACACACACCTCCATTCTGACTTCACACACCTCCATTCTCTGACTTCACACACCTCAATTCTGTGACGTGACACACCTCAATTCTGACTTCACACACCTTAATTCTATGATTTCACACACCTCCATTCTATGACTTCACACACCTCTATTCTGTGACTTCACACACCTCCATTCTGATTTCACACCGCTCTATTCTGACTTCACACACCTCCATTCTCACTTCACACAGCTCCATTCTATGAATTCACACACCTCCATTCTGTGACTTCACACACCACCTTTTTGACTTCGCACACCTCCATTCTCTGAATACACACCTCCATTCTGTGATTTCACATACCTCCGTTTTGACTTCACACACTTCCAATCTGTGACTTCACAAACCTCCATTCTGTGACTTCACACACCTCTATTGTTTCACATCACGCACCTCCATTCTTTGACTTCACACACCGCCATTCCATGACTTCACATACCTCCATTCTATGAGTTCACACACCTCCATTCTATGAGTTCACACACCTCCAATTTGACTTCACACATCTCCATTCTATGACTTCACACACCTTCATTCTTACTTCAGAAACATCCATTCTCTTACTTCCCACACCTCTATTCTATGACTTCACGCACCTTCATTCTGTGACTTCACACACCTCCATTCTGAGTTCAGACACCTCCTTTCTATGACTTCAGACACTTCCATTCTATGACTTCACAAACCTCCATTCTGAGTTCACAGATCTCCATTCTATGACTTCACACACCTCCATTCTATGACTGCACTCACCTCCATTCTGACTTCACACATCTCCATTCTGACTTCACACACCTTAATTCTGTGACTTCACACACCTCCATTCTATGATTTCACACACTTCCATTCTATGACTTCACACACCTCCATTCTGTGGCTTCACACACCTACATTCTGAGTTCACACACCTCCATTCTGTGACTTCACACACCTCCATTCTGTGATTTCACACACCTCCAATCTGACTTCACACACCTCCATTCTATGACTTCACACACCTCCATTCGTTGACATCAAAAAACACCATTCTATGACTTCACACAACTCCATTTTGATTTCACACACCTCCATTCTATGAGTTCACACACCTCCATTTTATGACTTCACACACCTCCATTCTATGACTTCACACACCTCAATTCTATGACTTCACACACCTCCATTCTCTGACTTCACACACCTCCATTCTGTGACTTCACACACCTCCACTCTATGACTTCAAACACCTTCATTCTTACTTCACACTCTTCCATTGTGACGTCACACAACTCCATTCTATGAGTTCACACATCTCCATTCTATGATTTCACACACCTCCATTCTGACTTCACACACCTCCATTCTATGACATCACAAACCTCGAATCTGTGACTTCACTCACCTCCACTCTATGACTTCACACTCCTCCATTCTATGACTACCCACACCTCCTTTCTATGACTTCACCCACCTCAGTCTATGACTTAACACACACCTCCATTCTGACTTCACACACCTCAATTCTGTGACTTCACACACCTCCATTCTATGACTTCACACACCTCAATTCTATGACTTCACACACCTCCATTCTATGACTTCACACACCTCCATTCTGTGACTTCACACGCCTCCATTCTATGACTTCAAACACCTTCATTCTTACTTCACAAACATCCATTGTGTGACTTCACACACCTCCTTTCTGTAACTTCACACACCTTCATTCTGACTTCACACACCTCCATTCTCTGACTTCACACACCTCAATTCTGTGACGTGACACACCTCCATTCTGACTTCACACACCTTCATTCTATGATTTCACACACCTCCATTCTATGACTTCATACACCTCTATTCTGTGACTTCACACACCTCCATTCTGATTTCACACCCCTCCATTCTGACTTCACACACCTCCATTCTGACTTCACACAGCTCCATTCTATGAATTCACACACCTCCATTCTGTGACTTCACACACCACCTTTTTGACTTCGCATACCTCCATTCTCTGAATACACACCTCCATTCTATGACTTCACACACCTCCGTTTGACTTCACACACTTCCAATCTGTGACTTCACAAACCTCCATTCTGTGACTTCACACACCTCTATTGTTTCACTTCATGCACCTCCATTCTTTGACTTCACACACCTCCATTCCATGACTTCACACACCTCCATTCTATGAGTTCACACACCTCCATTCTTTGAGTTCACACACCTCCAATTTGACTTCACACATCTCCATTCTATGACTTCACACACCTTCATTCTTACTTCAGAAACATCCATTCTCTTACTTCCCACACCTCCATTCTATGACTTCACACACCTTCATTCTGTGACATCACACACCTCCATTCTGAGTTCAGACACCTCCTTTCTATGACTTCAGACACTTTCATTCTATGACTTCACACACCTCCATTCTGTGGCTTCACACACCTACATTCTGAGTTCACACACCTCCATTCTGTGACTTCACACACGTCCATTCTGTGACTTCACACACCACCATTATGTGACTTCACACACCTCGATCCTATGAATTCACACACCTCCATTCAATGAATGAACACACCTCCATTCTGTGATTTCACAAACATCCATTCTATGACTTCACACACCTCCATTCTGTGACTTCACACACCTCCATTCAGAGTTCACACACCTCCATTCTATGACTTCACAAACCTCCATTCTGAGTTCACAGATCTCCATTCTATGACTTCACACACCTCCATTCTATGACTTCACTCACCTCCATTCTGACTTCACACACCTCCATTCTGACTTCACACACCTTAATTCTGTGACTTCACACACCTCCATTCTATGATTTCACACACTTTCATTCTATGACTTCACACACCACCATTCTGTGGCTTCAGACACCTACATTCTGAGTTCACACACCTCCATTCTGTGACTTCACACACCTCCATTCTGTGAATTCACACACCTCCAATCTGACTTCACACACCTCCATTCTATGACTCCACACACCTCCATTCGTTGACATCAAAAAACACCATTCTATGACTTCACACAACTCCATTTTGACTTCACACACCTCCGTTCTATGAGTTCACACACCTCCATTTTATGACTTCACGCACCTCCATTCTATGACTTCACACACCTCAATTCTATGACTTCACACACCTTCATTCTGACTTCACACACCTCCATTCTCTGACTTCACACACCTCAATTCTGTGACGTGACACACCTCCATTCTGACTTCACACACCTTCTTTCTATGATTTCACACACCTCCATTCTATGACTTCACACACCTCTATTCTGTGACTTCACACACCTCCATTCTGATTTCACACCCCTCCATTCTGACTTCACACACCTCCATTCTGACTTCACACAGCTCCATTCTATGAATTCACACACCTCCATTCTGTGACTTCACACACCGCCTTTTTGACTTCGCATACCTCCATTCTCTGAATACACACCTCCATTCTATGACTTCACACACCTCCGTTTTGACTTCACACACTTCCAATCTGTGACTTCACAAACCTCCATTCTGTGACTTCACACACCTCTATTGTTTCACTTCATGCACCTCCATTCTTTGACTTCACACACCTCCATTCCATGACTTCACACACCTCCATTCTATGAGTTCACACACCTCCATTCTATGAGTTCACACACCTCCAATTTGACTTCACACATCTCCATTCTATGACTTCACACACCTTCATTCTTACTTCAGAAACATCCATTCTCTTACTTCCCACACCTCCATTCTATGACTTCACACACCTTCATTCTGTGACTTCACACACCTCCATTCTGAGTTCAGACACCTCCTTTCTATGACTTCAGACACTTTCATTCTATGACTTCACACACCTCCATTCTGTGGCTTCACACACCTACATTCTGAGTTCACACACCTCCATTCTGTGACTTCACACACGTCCATTCTGTGACTTCACACACCTCCATTATGTGACTTCACACACCTCGATCCTATGAATTCACACACCTCCATTCAATGAATGAACACACCTCCATTCTGTGATTTCACAAACATCCATTCTATGACTTCACACACCTCCATTCTGTGACTTCACACACCTCCATTCAGAGTTCACACACCTCCATTCTATGACTTCACAAACCTCCATTCTGAGTTCACAGATCTCCATTCTATGACTTCACACACCTCCATTCTATGACTTCACTCACCTCCATTCTGACTTCACACACCTCCATTCTGACTTCACACACCTTAATTCTGTGACTTCACACACCTCCATTCTATGATTTCACACACTTTCATTCTATGACTTCACACACCACCATTCTGTGGCTTCAGACACCTACATTCTGAGTTCACACACCTCCATTCTGTGACTTCACACACCTCCATTCTGTGAATTCACACACCTCCAATCTGACTTCACACACCTCCATTCTATGACTCCACACACCTCCATTCGTTGACAACAAAAAACACCATTCTATGACTTCACACAACTCCATTTTGACTTCACACACCTCCGTTCTATGAGTTCACACACCTCCATTTTATGACTTCACACACCTCCATTCTATGACTTCACACACCTAAATTCTATGACTTCACACACCTCCATTCTATGACTTCACACACCTCCATTCTGTGACTTCACACAACTCCACTCTATGACTTCAAACACCTTCATTCTTACTTCACAAACATCCATTCTGTGACTTCACACACCTCCATTCTGTGACTTCCCACACCTTCATTCTGAATTCACACACCTCCATTCTGTGACTTCACACACCTCCATTCTATGACTTCACACACGTCCATTCTGTGACTTCACACACCACCTTTTTGACTTCACACACCTCCATTCTGTGACTTCACACACCTCCATTCTGTGACTTCACACACCTCCATTCTGAGTTCACACACCTCCATTCTATGACTTCACAAACCCCCATTCTGACTTCACACACCTCCATTCTGTCTTCACACACCTCAATTCTTTGACTTCACACACCTTCATTCTATGATTTCACACACCTTCATTCTTACTTCAGAAACATCCATTCTATGACCTCACACAACTCCATTCTATGACTTCACGAACCTCCATTCTGTGACTTCACACACCTCCATTCTGCGTTCACACACCTCCATTCTGTGACTTCACACACCTCCATTCGTTGACATCAAAAACCACCATTCTATGACTTCACACAACTCCATTTTAACTTCACACACCTACATTCTATGAGTTCACACACCTCCATTTTATGACTTCACACACCTCAATTCTATGACTTCACACACCTCCATTCTATGACTTCACACACCTCCATTCTGTGACTTCACATACCTCCACTCTATGACTTCAAACACCTTCATTCTTACTTCACAAACATCCATTCTCTGACTTCACACACCTCCATTCTGTGACTTCACACACCTTTACTCTGACTTCACACCCCTCCATTCTGTGACTTCACACACCTCAATTCTGTGACTTCACACACCTCCATTCTGACTTCACACACCTCCATTCTATGACTTCACACACCTCCATTCTATGACTTCATACACCTCCATTTTGTGACGTCACACACCTAAATTCTATGACTTCACACACCTCCATTGTGACTTCACACACCTCCGTTCTATGACTTCACACACCTCGGTTCTGACTTCACACAGCTCCATTCTGTGACTTCACAAAACTCCATTCTGTGATTTCACAGACCTCCATACTATGACTTCACACACCTCCATCTATGACTTCACACACCTCCATTCTGAGTTCACACACCTCCATTCTGTGACTTAACACACCTCCATTCTGACTTCAAACTCTTCCATTGTGACGTCATACAACTCCATTCTGTGAGTTCACACATCTCCATTCTATGATTTCACACACCTCCATTCTGACTTCACACACCCCCATTCTATGACATCACAGACCTCGAATGTGTGACTTCACTCACCTCCACTCTATGACTTCACACTCCTCCATTCTATGACTACCCACACCTCCTTTCTATGACTTCACCAACCTCAGTCTATGACTTAACACACACCTCCATTCTGACTTCACACACCTCCATTCTCTGACTTCACACACCTCAATTCTGTGACGTGACACACCTCAATTCTGACTTCACACACCTTAATTCTATGATTTCACACACCTCCATTCTATGACTTCACACACCTCTATTCTGTGACTTCACACACCTCCATTCTGATTTCACACCGCTCCATTCTGACTTCACACACCTCCATTCTCACTTCACACAGCTCCATTCTATGAATTCACACACCTCCATTCTGTGACTTCACACACCACCTTTTTGACTTCGCACACCTCCATTCTCTGAATACACACCTCCATTCTGTGATTTCACACACCTCCGTTTTGACTTCACACACTTCCAATCTGTGACTTCACAAACCTCCATTCTGTGACTTCACACACCTCTATTGTTTCACATCACGCACCTCCATTCTTTGACTTCACACACCGCCATTCCATGACTTCACATACCTCCATTCTATGAGTTCACACACCTCCATTCTATGAGTTCACACACCTCCAATTTGACTTCACACATCTCCATTCTATGACTTCACACACCTTCATTCTTACTTCAGAAACATCCATTCTCTTACTTCCCACACCTCTATTCTATGACTTCACGCACCTTCATTCTGTGACTTCACACACCTCCATTCTGAGTTCAGACACCTCCTTTCTATGACTTCAGACACTTCCATTCTATGACTTCACAAACCTCCATTCTGAGTTCACAGATCTCCATTCTATGACTTCACACACCTCCATTCTATGACTGCACTCACCTCCATTCTGACTTCACACATCTCCATTCTGACTTCACACACCTTAATTCTGTGACTTCACACACCTCCATTCTATGATTTCACACACTTCCATTCTATGACTTCACACACCTCCATTCTGTGGCTTCACACACCTACATTCTGAGTTCACACACCTCCATTCTGTGACTTCACACACCTCCATTCTGTGATTTCACACACCTCCAATCTGACTTCACACACCTCCATTCTATGACTTCACACACCTCCATTCGTTGACATCAAAAAACACCATTCTATGACTTCACACAACTCCATTTTGATTTCACACACCTCCATTCTATGAGTTCACACACCTCCATTTTATGACTTCACACACCTCCATTCTATGACTTCACACACCTCAATTCTATGACTTCACACACCTCCATTCTCTGACTTCACACACCTCCATTCTGTGACATCACACACCTCCACTCTATAACTTCAAACACCTTCATTCTTACTTCACACTCTTCCATTGTGACGTCACACAACTCCATTCTATGAGTTCACACATCTCCATTCTATGATTTCACACACCTCCATTCTGACTTCACACACCTCCATTCTATGACATCACAAACCTCGAATCTGTGACTTCACTCACCTCCACTCTATGACTTCACACTCCTCCATTCTATGACTACCCACACCTCCTTTCTATGACTTCACCCACCTCAGTCTATGACTTAACACACACCTCCATTCTGACTTCACACACCTCAATTCTGTGACTTCACACACCTCCATTCTATGACTTCACACACCTCAATTCTATGACTTCACACACCTCCATTCTATGACTTCACACACCTCCATTCTGTGACTTCACACGCCTCCATTCTATGACTTCAAACACCTTCATTCTTACTTCACAAACATCCATTGTGTGACTTCACACACCTCAATTCTGTGACGTGACACACCTCCATTCTGACTTCACACACCTTCATTCTATGATTTCACACACCTCCATTCTATGACTTCATACACCTCTATTCTGTGACTTCACACACCTCCATTCTGATTTCACACCCCTCCATTCTGACTTCACACACCTCCATTCTGACTTCACACAGCTCCATTCTATGAATTCACACACCTCCATTCTGTGACTTCACACACCACCTTTTTGACTTCGCATACCTCCATTCTCTGAATACACACCTCCATTCTATGACTTCACACACCTCCGTTTGACTTCACACACTTCCAATCTGTGACTTCACAAACCTCCATTCTGTGACTTCACACACCTCTATTGTTTCACTTCATGCACCTCCATTCTTTGACTTCACACACCTCCATTCCATGACTTCACACACCTCCATTCTATGAGTTCACACACCTCCATTCTTTGAGTTCACACACCTCCAATTTGACTTCACACATCTCCATTCTATGACTTCACACACCTTCATTCTTACTTCAGAAACATCCATTCTCTTACTTCCCACACCTCCATTCTATGACTTCACACACCTTCATTCTGTGACATCACACACCTCCATTCTGAGTTCAGACACCTCCTTTCTATGACTTCAGACACTTTCATTCTATGACTTCACACACCTCCATTCTGTGGCTTCACACACCTACATTCTGAGTTCACACACCTCCATTCTGTGACTTCACACACGTCCATTCTGTGACTTCACACACCTCCATTATGTGACTTCACACACCTCGATCCTATGAATTCACACACCTCCATTCAATGAATGAACACACCTCCATTCTGTGATTTCACAAACATCCATTCTATGACTTCACACACCTCCATTCTGTGACTTCACACACCTCCATTCAGAGTTCACACACCTCCATTCTATGACTTCACAAACATCCATTCTGAGTTCACAGATCTCCATTCTATGACTTCACACACCTCCATTCTATGACTTCACTCACCTCCATTCTGACTTCACACACCTCCATTCTGACTTCACACACCTTAATTCTGTGACTTCACACACCTCCATTCTATGATTTCACACACTTTCATTCTATGACTTCACACACCACCATTCTGTGGCTTCAGACACCTACATTCTGAGTTCACACACCTCCATTCTGTGACTTCACACACCTCCATTCTGTGAATTCACACACCTCCAATCTGACTTCACACACCTCCATTCTATGACTCCACACACCTCCATTCGTTGACATCAAAAAACACCATTCTATGACTTCACACAACTCCATTTTGACTTCACACACCTCCGTTCTATGAGTTCACACACCTCCATTTTATGACTTCACACACCTCCATTCTATGACTTCACACACCTCAATTCTATGACTTCACACACCTTCATTCTGACTTCACACACCTCCATTCTCTGACTTCACACACCTCAATTCTGTGACGTGACACACCTCCATTCTGACTTCACACACCTTCATTCTATGATTTCACACACCTCCATTCTATGACTTCACACACCTCTATTCTGTGACTTCACACACCTCCATTCTGATTTCACACCCCTCCATTCTGACTTCACACACCTCCATTCTGACTTCACACAGCTCCATTCTATGAATTCACACACCTCCATTCTGTGACTTCACACACCAACTTTTTGACTTCGCATACCTCCATTCTCTGAATACACACCTCCATTCTATGACTTCACACACCTCCGTTTTGACTTCACACACTTCCAATCTGTGACTTCACAAACCTCCATTCTGTGACTTCACACACCTCTATTGTTTCACTTCATGCACCTCCATTCTTTGACTTCACACACCTCCATTCCATGACTTCACACACCTCCATTCTATGAGTTCACACACCTCCATTCTATGAGTTCACACACCTCCAATTTGACTTCACACATCTCCATTCTATGACTTCACACACCTTCATTCTTACTTCAGAAACATCCATTCTCTTACTTCCCACACCTCCATTCTATGACTTCACACACCTTCATTCTGTGACTTCACACACCTCCATTCTGAGTTCAGACACCTCCTTTCTATGACTTCAGACACTTTCATTCTATGACTTCACACACCTCCATTCTGTGGCTTCACACACCTACATTCTGAGTTCACACACCTCCATTCTGTGACTTCACACACGTCCATTCTGTGACTTCACACACCTCCATTATGTGACTTCACACACCTCGATCCTATGAATTCACACACCTCCATTCAATGAATGAACACACCTCCATTCTGTGATTTCACAAACATCCATTCTATGACTTCACACACCTCCATTCTGTGACTTCACACACCTCCATTCAGAGTTCACACACCTCCATTCTATGACTTCACAAACCTCCATTCTGAGTTCACAGATCTCCATTCTATGACTTCACACACCTCCATTCTATGACTTCACTCACCTCCATTCTGACTTCACACACCTCCATTCTGACTTCACACACCTTAATTCTGTGACTTCACACACCTCCATTCTATGATTTCACACACTTTCATTCTATGACTTCACACACCACCATTCTGTGGCTTCAGACACCTACATTCTGAGTTCACACACCTCCATTCTGTGACTTCACACACCTCCATTCTGTGAATTCACACACCTCCAATCTGACTTCACACACCTCCATTCTATGACTCCACACACCTCCATTCGTTGACAACAAAAAACACCATTCTATGACTTCACACAACTCCATTTTGACTTCACACACCTCCGTTCTATGAGTTCACACACCTCCATTTTATGACTTCACACACCTCCATTCTATGACTTCACACACCTCAATTCTATGACTTCACACACCTCCATTCTATGACTTCACACACCTCCATTCTGTGACTTCACACAACTCCACTCTATGACTTCAAACACCTTCATTCTTACTTCACAAACATCCATTCTGTGACTTCACACACCTCCATTCTGTGACTTCCCACACCTTCATTCTGAATTCACACACCTCCATTCTGTGACTTCACACACCTCCATTCTATGACTTCACACACGTCCATTCTGTGACTTCACACACCACCTTTTTGACTTCACACACCTCCATTCTGTGACTTCACACACCTCGATTCTGTGACTTGACACACCTCCGTTTTGACTTCACACACTTCCATTCTCTGATTTCACACAGCTCCACTCTGTGACTTCACACACCTCCATTCTGTGACTTCACACACCTCCGTTTTGACTTCACACACTTCCATTCTGTGACTTCACACACCTCCATTCTATGACTTCACACACCTCATTTCTGAGTTGACACACCTCCATTCTGTGATTTCACACACTTCCAATCTGACTTCACACACCTCCATTCCATGACTTCACACACCTCCATTCGTTGACATCAAAAAACACCATTCTATGACTTCACACAACTCCATTTTGACTTCACACACCTGCATTCTATGACTTCACACACCTTCATTCTTACTTCAGAAACATCCATTCTCTGACTTCACACACCTCCATTCTATGACTTCACAAACCTCCATTCTGTGACTTCACACACCTCCATTCTGAGTTCACACACCTCCTTTCTATGACTTCACACACTTCCATTCTATGACTTCACACACCTCGATCCTATGACTTCACACACCACCATTCTATGAATTAACACACCTCCATTCCGTGAGTTCACAAACCTCCATTCTATTACTTCACACACCTCCATTCTGTGACTTCACACACCTCCATTCTGAGTTCACACACCTCCATTCTATGACTTCACAAATCTCCATTCTGAGTTCACAGACCTCCATTCTATGACTTCACACACCTCCATTCTATGACTTCACTCACCTCCATTCTGACTTCACACACCTCCATTCTGACTTCACACACATGAATTCTGTGCCTTCACACACCTCCATTCTATGATTTCACACACTTCCATTCTATGACTTCACACACCTCCATTCTGTGGCTTCACACACCTACATTCTGAGTTTACACACCTCCATTCTGTGACTTCACACACCTCCATTCTGTGATTGCACACACCTCCAATCTGACTTCACACACCTCCATTCTATGACTTCACACACCTCCATTCGTTGACATCAAAAAAACACCATTCTATGACTTCACAAAACTCCATTTTTACTTCACACACCTCCATTCTATGAGTTCACACACCTCCATTTTATGACTTCACACACCTCCAATCTATGAATTCACACACCTCCATTCTGTGATTTCACAGAACTCCAATCTGACTTCACACACCTCCATTGTGTGACTTCACACACCTCCACTCTATGACTTCAAACACCTTCATTCTTACTTCACAAACATCCATTCTGTGACTTCACATACGTCCATTCTGTGACTTCACACACCTTCATTCTGACTTCACACACCTCCATTCTGTGACTTCACACACCTCCATTCTGTGACTTCACACACCTCCATTCTGACTTCACACACCTCCATTCTATGATTTCACACACCTCCATTCTATGACTTCACACACCTTCATTCTGTGACTTCACACACCGCCTTTTTGACTTCACACACCTCCATTCTGTGACTTCACACACCTCCATTCTGTGACTTCACACACCTCCGTTTTGACTTCACACACTTCCATTCTGTGACTTCACACACTTCCATTCTGTGACTTCACACACCTCTATTGTTTCACTTCACACACCTCCATTCTTTGACTTCACACACCTCCATTCCATGGCTTCACACACCTCCATTCTATGAGTTCACAGACCTCCATTCTATGAGTTCACACACCTCCAATTTGACTTCACACACCTCCATTCTATGACTTCACACACCTTCATTCTTACTTCAGAGACATCCATTCTCTGACTTCACACACCTCCATTCTATGACTTCACAAACCTCCATTCTGTGACTTCTCACACCTCCATTCTGAATTCACACACCTCCATTCTGTGACTTCACACACCTCCATTCTTCCTTCACACACCTCCATTCTATGAACTCACACACCTCCATTTTATGACTTCACACACCTCCATTCTGTGACTTCACACACCTCCATTCTATGACTTCACAAACCTCCATTCTGAGTTCACAGACCTCCATTCTATGACTTCACACACCTCCATTCTATGACTTCACTCACCTCCATTCTGAGTTCACACACCTCCATTCTGACTTCACACACCTCAATTCTGTGACTTCACACACCTCCATTCAATGATTTCACACACTTCCATTCTATGACTTCACAAACCTCCATTCTGTGGCTTCACACACATACATTCTGAGTTTACACACATCCATTCTGTCACTTCACACACCTCCATTCTGTGATTTCACACACCTCCAATCTGACTTCACACACCTCCATTCTATGACTTCACACACCTCCAATCATTGAGATCAATAAACACCATTCTATGATTGCACACAACTCCATTTTGACTTCACACACCTCCATTCTATGAGTTCACACACCTCGATTTTATGACTTCACACACCTCCATTCTATGACTTCACACACCTCCATTCTGTGACTTCACACACCTCCACTGTATGACTTCAAACACCTTCATTCTTACTTCACAAACCTTCATTTTGTGACGTCACACACCTCCATTCTGTGACTTCACACACCTTCATTCTGACTTCACACACCTCCATTCTGTGACTTCACACACCTCCATTTTGTGACTTCACACACCTCCATTCTGACTTCACATACCTCCATTCTATGACTTCACACACCTCCATTTTGTGACTTCACACACCTAAATTCCATGACTTCACACACCTCCATTGTGACTTCACACACCTCCATTCTATGTCTTCACACACCTCCGTTCTGACTTCACACAGCTCCATTCTGTGAATTTACAAAACTCCATTCTATGATTTCACACACCTCCATACTATGACTTCACACACCTCCATCTATGACTTCACACACCTCCATTCTGAGTTCACACACCTCCATTCTGTGACTTCACACACCTCCATTCTGACTTCACACTCTTCCATTGTGACGTCACACAACTCCATTCTATGAGTTCACACATCTCCCTTCTATGATTTCACACACCTCCATTCTGACTTCACACACCTCCATTCTATGACATCACAGACCTCGAATCTGTGACTTCACTCACCTCCACTCTATGACTTCACACTCCTCCATTCTATGATTACCCACACCTCCTTTCTATGACTTCACCCACCTCAGTCTATGACTTAACACACACCTCCATTCTGACTTCACACACCTCAATTCTGTGACTTCACACACCTCCATTCTATGACTTCACACACTTCAATTCTATGACTTCACACACCTCCGTTCTATGACTTCACACACCTCCATTCTGTGACTTCACACGCCTCCATTCTATGACTTCAAACACCTTCATTCTTACTTCACAAACATCCATTCTGTGACTTCACACACCTCCTTTCTGTGACTTCACACACCTTCATTCTGACTTCACACACCTCCATTCTCTGACTTCACACACCTCAATTCTGTGACGTGACACACCTCCATTCTGACTTCACACACCTTCATTCTATGATTTCACACACCTCCATTCTATGACTTCACACACCTCTATTCTGTGACTTCACACACCTCCATTCTGATTTCACACCCCTCCATTCTGACTTCACACACCTCCATTCTGACTTCACACAGCTCCATTCTATGAATTCACACACCTCCATTCTGTGACTTCACACACCACCTTTTTGACTTCGCACACCTCCATTCTCTGAATACACACCTCCATTCTGTGACTTCACACACCTCCGTTTTGACTTCACACACTTCCAATCTGTGACTTCACAAACCTCCATTCTGTGACTTCACACACCTCTATTGTTCCACTTCACGCACCTCCATTCTTTGACTTCACACACCGCCATTCCATGACTTCACAAACCTCCATTCTATGAATTCACACACCTCCATTCTATGAGTTCACACACCTCCAATTTGACTTCACACATCTCCATTCTATGACTTCACACACCTTCATTCTTACTTCAGAAACATCCATTCTCTTACTTCCCACACCTCCATTCTATGACTTCACACACCATCATTCTGTGACTACACACACCTCCATTCTGAGTTCAGACACCTCCTTTCTATGACTTCAGACACTTCCATTCTATGACTTCACACACCTCCATTCTATGACTTCACACACCTCAATTCTATGACTTCACACACCTACATTCCATGACTTAACACACCTCCATTCTGTGACTTCACAAACCTCCACTCTATGATTTCAAACACCTTCATTCTTACTTCACAAACATCCATTCTGTGACTTCACACACCTCCATTCTGTGACTTCACACACCTTCATTCTGACTTCACACCCCTCCATTCAGTGAATTCACACACCTCAATTCTGTGACTTCTCACACCTCCATTCTGACTTCACACACCTCCATTCTATGACTTCACACACCTCCATTCTTTGACTTCACACACCTCCATTTTGTGACTTCACACACCTAAATTCTATGACTTCACACACCTCCATTGTGACTTCACACACCTCCATTCTATGACTTCACACACCTCCGTTCTGACTTCACACAGCTCCATTCTGTGACTTCACAAAACTCCATTCTGTGATTTCACACACCTCCATACTATGACTTCACACACCTCCATCTATGACTTCACACACCTCCATTCTGAGTTCACACACCTCCATTCTGTGACTTCACACACCTCCATTCTGACTTCACACACCTTCATTTTATGACTTCACACACCTCCATTCTGTGAGTTCTCACACCTCCATTCTATGACTTCACACTCTTCCATTGTGACGTCACACAACTCCATTCTATGAGTTCACACATGTCCATTCTATGATTTCACACACCTGCATTCTGACTCCAAACACCTCCATTCTATGACATCACAGACCTCGAATCTGTGACTTCACTCACCTCCACTCTAGGACTTCACACTCCTCCATTCTATGACTTCCCACACCTCCTTTCTATGACTTCACCAACCTCAGTCTATGACTGCACACACCTCCATTCTGACTTCACACACCTCCATTCTGTGACTTCACACACCTCCATTCTATGACTTCACACACATCCATTCTATGAATTCACACACCTCCATTCTATGACTTCACACACCTCCATACTGTGACTTCACACACCTCCATTCTATGACTTCAAACACCTTCATTCTTACTTCACAAACATCCATTCTGTGACTTCACACACCTCCTTTCTCTGCCATCACACACCTTCATTCTGACTTCACACACCTCCATTCTCTGACTTCACACACCTCAATTCTGTGACGTGACACACCTCCATTCTGACTTCACACACCTTCATTCTATGATTTCACCCACCTCCATTCTATGACTTCACACACCTCCATTCTGTGACTTCACACACCTCCATTCTTCCTTCACACACCTCCATTCTATGACTTCACACACTTCCATTCTATGACTTCACACATCTCCGTTCTGTGGCTTCACACACCTCCATTCTGAGTCATACACCTCCATTCTGTGACTTCATACACCTCCATTCTGTGACTTCACACACCTCCATTCTGTGACATCACACACCTCGATCCTATGACTTCACACACCTCCATTCCATGAATTCACACACCTCCATTCTGTGATTTCACACACCTCCATTCTATGACTTCAAAAACCACCATTCTGAGTTCACAGACCTCCATTCTATGACTTCACACACTTCCAATCTATGACTTCACACACCTCCATTCTGACTTCACACACCTCCATTCTGACTTCACACACCTCAATTCTTTGACTTCACACACCTTCATTATATGATTTCACACACCTCCATTCTATGACTTCACAAACCTCCATTCTGTGACTTCACACACCTCCATTCTGCGTTCACACACCTCCATTCTGTGACTTCACACACCTCCATTCGTTGACATCAAAAACCACCATTCTATGACTTCACACAACACCATTTAACTTCACACACCTCCATTCTATGAGTTCACACACCTCCATTTTATGACTTCACACACCTCCATTCTATGACTTCACACACGTCAATTCTATGACTTCACACACCTCCATTCTATGACTTCACACACCTCCATTCTGTGATTTCACATACCTTCATTCTGACTTCACACCCCTCCATTCTGTGACTTCACACACCTCAATTCTGTGACTTCACACACCTCCATTCTGACTTCACACACCTCCATTCTATGACTTCACACACCTCAATTCTATGACTTCACACACCTCCATTTTGTGACTTCACACACCTAAATTCTATGACTTCACACACCTCCATTGTGACTTCACACACCTCCATTCTATGACTTCACACACCTCCGTTCTGAGTTCACACAGCTCCATTCTGTGACTTCACAAATCTCCATTCTGTGATTTCACACACCTCCATACTATGACTTCACACACCTCCATCTATGACTTAACACACCTCCATTCTGAGTTCACACACCTCCATTCTGTGACTTCACACACCTCCACTCTGACTTCACACACCTTCATTTTATGACTTCACACATCTCCATTCTGTGACTTCTCACACCTCCATTCTATGACTTCACACTCTTCCATTGTGACGTCACACAACTCCATTCTATGAGTTCACACATCTCCATTCTATGATTTCACACACCTCCATTCTGACTTCACACACCTCCATTCTATGACATCACAGACCTCGAATCTGTGACTTCACTCACCTCCACTCTATGACTTCACACTCCTCCATTCTATGATTACCCACACCTCCTTTCTATGACTTCACCCACCTCAGTCTATGACTTAACACACACCTCCATTCTGACTTCACACACCTCAATTCTGTGACTTCACACACCTCCATTCTATGACTTCACACACTTCAATTCTATGACTTCACACACCTCCGTTCTATGACTTCACACACCTCCATTCTGTGACTTCACACGCCTCCATTCTATGACTTCAAACACCTTCATTCTTACTTCACAAACATCCATTCTGTGACTTCACACACCTCCTTTCTGTGACTTCACACACCTTCATTCTGACTTCACACACCTCCATTCTCTGACTTCACACACCTCAATTCTGTGACGTGACACACCTCCATTCTGACTTCACACACCTTCATTCTATGATTTCACACACCTCCATTCTATGACTTCACACACCTCTATTCTGTGACTTCACACACCTCCATTCTGATTTCACACCCCTCCATTCTGACTTCACACACCTCCATTCTGACTTCACACAGCTCCATTCTATGAATTCACACACCTCCATTCTGTGACTTCACACACCACCTTTTTGACTTCGCACACCTCCATTCTCTGAATACACACCTCCATTCTGTGACTTCACACACCTCCGTTTTGACTTCACACACTTCCAATCTGTGACTTCACAAACCTCTATTCTGTGACTTCACACACCTCTATTGTTCCACTTCACGCACCTCCATTCTTTGACTTCACACACCGCCATTCCATGACTTCACAAACCTCCATTCTATGAATTCACACACCTCCATTCTATGAGTTCACACACCTCCAATTTGACTTCACACATCTCCATTCTATGACTTCACACACCTTCATTCTTACTTCAGAAACATCCATTCTCTTACTTCCCACACCTCCATTCTATGACTTCACACACCATCATTCTGTGACTTCACACACCTCCATTCTGAGTTCAGACACCTCCTTTCTATGACTTCAGACACTTCCATTCTATGACTTCACACACCTCCATTCTATGACTTCACACACCTCAATTCTATGACTTCACACACCTACATTCTATGACTTAACACACCTCCATTCTGTGACTTCACAAACCTCCACTCTATGATTTCAAACACCTTCATTCTTACTTCACAAACATCCATTCTGTGACTTCACACACCTCCATTCTGTGACTTCACACACCTTCATTCTGACTTCACACCCCTCCATTCAGTGAATTCACACACCTCAATTCTGTGACTTCTCACACCTCCATTCTGACTTCACACACCTCCATTCTATGACTTCACACACCTCCATTCTTTGACTTCACACACCTCCATTTTGTGACTTCACACACCTAAATTCTATGACTTCACACACCTCCATTGTGACTTCACACACCTCCATTCTATGACTTCACACACCTCCGTTCTGACTTCACACAGCTCCATTCTGTGACTTCACAAAACTCCATTCTGTGATTTCACACACCTCCATACTATGACTTCACACACCTCCATCTATGACTTCACACACCTCCATTCTGAGTTCACACACCTCCATTCTGTGACTTCACACACCTCCATTCTGACTTCACACACCTTCATTTTATGACTTCACACACCTCCATTCTGTGAGTTCTCACACCTCCATTCTATGACTTCACACTCTTCCATTGTGACGTCACACAACTCCATTCTATGAGTTCACACATGTCCATTCTATGATTTCACACACCTGCATTCTGACTCCAAACACCTCCATTCTATGACATCACAGACCTCGAATCTGTGACTTCACTCACCTCCACTCTAGGACTTCACACTCCTCCATTCTATGACTTCCCACACCTCCTTTCTATGACTTCAACAACCTCAGTCTATGACTGCACACACCTCCATTCTGACTTCACACACCTCCATTCTGTGACTTCACACACCTCAATTCTATGACTTCACACACCTCCATTCTATGAATTCACACACCTCCATTCTATGACTTCACACACCTCCATTCTATGACTTCAAACACCTTCATTCTTACTTCACAAACATCCATTCTGTGACTTCACACACCTCCTTTCTCTACCATCACACACCTTCATTCTGACTTCACACACCTTAATTCTCTGACTTCACACACCTCAATTCTGTGACGTGACACACCTCCATTCTGACTTCACACACCTTCATTCTATGATTTCACCCACCTCCATTCTATGACTTCACACACCTCCATTCTGTGACTTCACACACCTCCATTCTTCCTTCACACACCTCCATTCTATGACTTCACACACTTCCATTCTATGACTTCACACATCTCCGTTCTGTGGCTTCACACACCTCCATTCTGAGTCATACACCTCCATTCTGTGACTTCATACACCTCCATTCTGTGACTTCACACACCTCCATTCTGTGACTTCACACGCCTCGATCCTATGACTTCACACACCTCCATTCCATGAATTCACACACCTCCATTCTGTGATTTCACACACCTCCATTCTATGACTTCACAAACCACCATTCTGAGTTCACAGACCTCCATTCTATGACTTCACACACTTCCAATCTATGACTTCACACACCTCCATTCTGACTTCACACACCTCCATTCTGACTTCACACACCTCAATTCTTTGACTTCACACACCTTCATTATATGATTTCCCACACCTCCATTCTAAGACTTCACAAACCTCCATTCTGTGACTTCACACACCTCCATTCTGCGTTCACACACCTCCATTCTGTGACTTCACACACCTCCATTCGTTGACATCAAAAACCACCATTCTATGACTTCACACAACACCATTTAACTTCACACACCTCCATTCTATGAGTTCACACACCTCCATTTTATGACTTCACACACCTCCATTCTATGACTTCACACACGTCAATTCTATGACTTCACACACCTCCATTCTATGACTTCACACACCTCCATTCTGTGATTTCACACACCTTCATTCTGACTTCACACCCCTCCATTCTGTGACTTCACACACCTCAATTCTGTGACTTCACACACCTCCATTCTGACTTCACACACCTCCATTCTATGACTTCACACACCTCCATTCTATGACTTCACACACCTCCATTTTGTGACTTCACACACCTAAATTCTATGACTTCACACACCTCCATTGTGACTTCACACACCTCCATTCTATGACTTCACACACCTCCGTTCTGAGTTCACACAGCTCCATTCTGTGACTTCACAAATCTCCATTCTGTGATTTCACACACCTCCATACTATGACTTCACACACCTCCATCTATGACTTAACACACCTCCATTCTGAGTTCACACACCTCCATTCTGTGACTTCACACACCTCCACTCTGACTTCACACACCTTCATTTTATGACTTCACACATCTCCATTCTGTGACTTCTCACACCTCCATTCTATGACTTCACACTCTTCCATTGTGACGTCACAGAACTCCATTCTATGAGTTCACACATCTCCATTCTATGATTTCACACACCTCCATTCTGACTTCACACACCTCCATTCTATGACATCACAGACCTCGAATCTGTGACTTCACTCACCTCCACTCTATGACTTCACACTCCTCCATTCTATGACTTCCCACACCTCCTTTCTATGACTTCACCCACCTCAGTCTATGACTTAATACACACCTCCATTCTGACTTCACACACCTCCATTCTGTGACTTCACACACCTCCATTCTATGACTTCACACACCTCAATTCTATGACTTCACACACCTCCATTCTATGACTTCACACACCTCCATTCTGTGACTTCACTCACCTCCATTCTATGACTTCAAACACCTTCATTCTTACTTCACAAACATCCATTCTGTGACTTCACACACCTCCTTTCTGTGACTTCACACACCTTCATTCTGACTTCACACACCTCCAGTCTCTGACTTCACACACCTCAATTCTGTGACGTGACACACCTCCATTCTGACTTCACACACCTTCATTCTATGATTTCACACACCTCCATTCTATGACTTCACACACCTCCATTCTGTGACTTCACACACCTCCATTCTGGATTTCACACCCCTCCATTCTGACTACACACCTCCATTCTGACTTCACACAACTCCATTCTATGAATTCACACACCTCCATTCTGTGACTTCACACACCTCCGTTTTGACTTCACACACTTCCAATCTGTTACTTCACAAACCTCCATTCTGTGACTTCACACACCTCTATTGTTTCACTTCACACACCTCCATTCTTTGACTTCACACACCTCTATTCTATGACTTCACACACCTTCATTCTTACTTCAGAAACATCCATTCTCTGACTTCACACACCTCCATTCTATGACTTCACACACCTCCATTCTGTGACTTCACACACCTCCATTCGTTGACATCAAAAACCTCCATTCTATGACTTCACACAACTCCATTTTAACTTCACACACCTCCATTCTATGAGTTCACACACCTCCATTTTATGACTTCACACACCTCCATTCTATGACTTCACACACCTCAATTCTATGACTTCACACACATCCATTCTATGACTTCACACACCTCCATTCTGTGACTTCACACACCTCCACTCTATGACTTCAAACACCTTCATTCTTACTTCACAAACATCCATTCTGTGACTTCACACACCTCCATTCTGTGACTTCACACACCTTCATTCTGACTTCACAACCCTCCATTCTGTGAATTCACACACCTCAATTCTGTGACTTCTCACACCTCCATTCTGACTTCACACACCTCCATTCTATGACTTCACACACCTCCATTCTTTGACTTCACACACCTCCATTTTGTGACTTCACACACCTAAATTCTATGACTTCACACACCTCCACTGTGACTTCACACACCTCCATTCTATGACTTCACACACCTCCGTTCTGACTTCACACAGCTCCATTCTGTGACTTCACAAAACTCCATTCTGTGATTTCACACACCTCCATACTATGACTTCACACACATCCATCTATGACTTCACACACCTCCATTCTGAGTTCACACACCTCCATTCTGTGACTTCACACACCTCCATTCTGACTTCACACACCTTCATTGTATGACTTCACACACTTCCATTCTGTGAGTCCTCACACCTCCATTCTATGACTTCACACTCTTCCATTGTGACGTCACAACTCCATTCTATGAGTTCACACATCTCCATTCTATGATTTCACACACCTCCATTCTGACTTCAAACACCTCAATTCTATGACATCACAGACCTCGAATCTGTGACTTCACTCACCTCCATTCTATGACTTCACACTCCTCCATTCTATGACTTCCCACACCTCCTTTCTATGACTTCACCCACCTCAGTCTATAACTTCACACACCTTCATTCTGACTTCACACACCTCCATTCTCTGACTTCACACACCTCAATTCTGTGACGTGACACACCTCCATTTTGACTTCACACACCTTCATTCTATGATTTCACCCACCTCCATTCTATGACTTCACTCACCTCCATTCTGTGACTTCACACACCTCCATTCTGACTTCACACCCCTCCATTCTGACTTCACACACCTCCATTCTGACTTCACACAGCTCCATTCTATGAATTCACACACCTCCATTCTATGACTTCACACACTTCCATTCTATGACTTCACACTCCTCCGTTCTGTGGCTTCACACACCTCCATTCTGAGTTCACACACCTCCATTCTATGACTTCACACACCTCCATTTTGTGACTTCACACACCTAAATTCTATGACTTCACACACCTCCATTGTGACTTCACACACCTCCATTCTATGAATTCACACACCTCCATTCTATGACTTCACACACTTCCATTCTATGACTTCACACTCCTCCGTTCTGTGGCTTCACACACCTCCATTCTGAGTTCACACACCTCCATTCTATGACTTCACACACCTCCATTTTGTGACTTCACACACCTAAATTCTATGACTTCACACACCTCCATTGTGACTTCACACACCTCCATTCTATGACTACACACACCTCCGTTCTGACTTCACACAGCTCCATTCTGTGACTTCACAAATCTCCATTCTGTGATTTCACACACCTCCATACTATGACTTCACACACCTCCATCTATGACTTAACACACCTCCATTCTGAGTTCACACACCTCCATTCTGTGACTTCACACACCTCCACTCTGACTTCACACACCTTCATTTTATGACTTCACACATCTCCATTCTGTGACTTCTCACACCTCCATTCTATGACTTCACACTCTTCCATTGTGACGTCACAGAACTCCATTCTATGAGTTCACACATCTCCATTCTATGATTTCACACACCTCCATTCTGACTTCACACACCTCCATTCTATGACATCACAGACCTCGAATCTGTGACTTCACTCACCTCCACTCTATGACTTCACACTCCTCCATTCTATGACTTCCCACACCTCCTTTCTATGACTTCACCCACCTCAGTCTATGACTTAATACACACCTCCATTCTGACTTCACACACCTCCATTCTGTGACTTCACACACCTCCATTCTATGACTTCACACACCTCAATTCTATGACTTCACACACCTCCATTCTATGACTTCACACACCTCCATTCTGTGACTTCACTCACCTCCATTCTATGACTTCAAACACCTTCATTCTTACTTCACAAACATCCATTCTGTGACTTCACACACCTCCTTTCTGTGACTTCACACACCTTCATTCTGACTTCACACACCTCCAGTCTCTGACTTCACACACCTCAATTCTGTGACGTGACACACCTCCATTCTGACTTCACACACCTTCATTCTATGATTTCACACACCTCCATTCTATGACTTCACACACCTCCATTCTGTGACTTCACACACCTCCATTCTGGATTTCACACCCCTCCATTCTGACTACACACCTCCATTCTGACTTCACACAACTCCATTCTATGAATTCACACACCTCCATTCTGTGACTTCACACACCTCCGTTTTGACTTCACACACTTCCAATCTGTTACTTCACAAACCTCCATTCTGTGACTTCACACACCTCTATTGTTTCACTTCACACACCTCCATTCTTTGACTTCACACACCTCTATTCTATGACTTCACACACCTTCATTCTTACTTCAGAAACATCCATTCTCTGACTTCACACACCTCCATTCTATGACTTCACACACCTCCATTCTGTGACTTCACACACCTCCATTCGTTGACATCAAAAACCTCCATTCTATGACTTCACACAACTCCATTTTAACTTCACACACCTCCATTCTATGAGTTCACACACCTCCATTTTATGACTTCACACACCTCCATTCTATGACTTCACACACCTCAATTCTATGACTTCACACACATCCATTCTATGACTTCACACACCTCCATTCTGTGACTTCACACACCTCCACTCTATGACTTCAAACACCTTCATTCTTACTTCACAAACATCCATTCTGTGACTTCACACACCTCCATTCTGTGACTTCACACACCTTCATTCTGACTTCACAACCCTCCATTCTGTGAATTCACACACCTCAATTCTGTGACTTCTCACACCTCCATTCTGACTTCACACACCTCCATTCTATGACTTCACACACCTCCATTCTTTGACTTCACACACCTCCATTTTGTGACTTCACACACCTAAATTCTATGACTTCACACACCTCCACTGTGACTTCACACACCTCCATTCTATGACTTCACACACCTCCGTTCTGACTTCACACAGCTCCATTCTGTGACTTCACAAAACTCCATTCTGTGATTTCACACACCTCCATACTATGACTTCACACACATCCATCTATGACTTCACACACCTCCATTCTGAGTTCACACACCTCCATTCTGTGACTTCACACACCTCCATTCTGACTTCACACACCTTCATTGTATGACTTCACACACTTCCATTCTGTGAGTCCTCACACCTCCATTCTATGACTTCACACTCTTCCATTGTGACGTCACAACTCCATTCTATGAGTTCACACATCTCCATTCTATGATTTCACACACCTCCATTCTGACTTCAAACACCTCAATTCTATGACATCACAGACCTCGAATCTGTGACTTCACTCACCTCCATTCTATGACTTCACACTCCTCCATTCTATGACTTCCCACACCTCCTTTCTATGACTTCACCCACCTCAGTCTATAACTTCACACACCTTCATTCTGACTTCACACACCTCCATTCTCTGACTTCACACACCTCAATTCTGTGACGTGACACACCTCCATTTTGACTTCACACACCTTCATTCTATGATTTCACCCACCTCCATTCTATGACTTCACTCACCTCCATTCTGTGACTTCACACACCTCCATTCTGACTTCACACCCCTCCATTCTGACTTCACACACCTCCATTCTGACTTCACACAGCTCCATTCTATGAATTCACACACCTCCATTCTATGACTTCACACACTTCCATTCTATGACTTCACACTCCTCCGTTCTGTGGCTTCACACACCTCCATTCTGAGTTCACACACCTCCATTCTATGACTTCACACACCTCCATTTTGTGACTTCACACACCTAAATTCTATGACTTCACACACCTCCATTGTGACTTCACACACCTCCATTCTATGAATTCACACACCTCCATTCTATGACTTCACACACTTCCATTCTATGACTTCACACTCCTCCGTTCTGTGGCTTCACACACCTCCATTCTGAGTTCACACACCTCCATTCTATGACTTCACACACCTCCATTTTGTGACTTCACACACCTAAATTCTATGACTTCACACACCTCCATTGTGACTTCACACACCTCCATTCTATGACTACACACACCTCCGTTCTGACTTCACACAGCTCCATTCTGTGACTTCACAAATCTCCATTCTGTGATTTCACACACCTCCATACTATGACTTCACACACCTCCATCTATGACTTAACACACCTCCATTCTGAGTTCACACACCTCCATTCTGTGACTTCACACACCTCCATTCTGACTTCACACACCTTCATTTTATGACTTCACACATCTCCATTCTGTGAATTCTCACACCTCCATTCTATGACTTCACACACCTCCAATCATTGAGATCAATAAACACCATTCTATGATTGCACACAACTCCATTTTGACTTCACACACCTCCATTCTATGAGTTCACACACCTCGATTTTATGACTTCACACACCTCCATTCTATGACTTCACACACCTCCATTCTGTGACTTCACACACCTCCACTGTATGACTTCAAACACCTTCATTCTTACTTCACAAACATTCATTTTGTGACGTCACACACCTCCATTCTGTGACTTCACACACCTTCATTCTGACTTCACACACCTCCATTCTGTGACTTCACACACCTCCATTTTGTGACTTCACACACCTCTATTCTGACTTCACATACCTCCATTCTATGACTTCACACACCTCCATTTTGTGACTTCACACACCTAAATTCCATGACTTCACACACCTCCATTGTGACTTCACACACCTCCATTCTATGACTTCACACACCTCCGTTCTGACTTCACACAGCTCCATTCTGTGACTTTACAAAACTCCATTCTATGATTTCACACACCTCCATACTATGACTTCACACACCTCCATCTATGACTTCACACACCTCCATTCTGAGTTCACACACCTCCATTCTGTGACTTCACACACCTCCATTCTGACTTCACACTCTTCCATTGTGACGTCACACAACTCCATTCTATGAGTTCACACATCTCCATTCTATGATTTCACACACCTCCATTCTGACTTCACACACCTCCATTCTATGACATCACAGACCTCGAATCTGTGACTTCACTCACCTCCACTCTATGACTTCACACTCCTCCATTCTATGACTTCCCACACCTCCTTTCTATGACTTCACCCACCTCAGTCTATGACTTAATACACACCTCATTCTGACTTCACATACCTCCATTCTGTGACTTCACACACCTCCATTCTATGACTTCACACACCTCAATTCTATGACTTCACACACCTCCATTCTATGACTTCACACACCTCCATTATGACTTCACACACCTCCTTTCTGTGACTTCACACACCTTCATTCTGACTTCACACACCTCCAGTCTCTGGCTTCACACACCTCAATTCTGTGACGTGACACACCTCCATTCTGACTTCACACACCTTCATTCTATGATTTCACACACCTCCATTCTATGACTTCACACACCTCCATTCTGTGACTTCACACACCTCCATTCTGATTTCACACCCCTCCATTCTGACTACACACCTCCATTCTGACTTCACACAACTCCATTCTATGAATTCACACACCTCCATTCTGTGACTTCACACACCTCCGTTTTGACTTCACACACTTCCAATCTGTGACTTCACAAACCTCCATTCTGTGACTTCACACACCTCTATTGTTTCACTTCACACACCTCCATTCTTTGACTTCACACACCTCTATTCTATGACTTCACACACCTTCATTCTTACTTCAGAAACATCCATTCTCTGACTTCACACAGCTCCATTCTATGAATTCACACACCTCCATTCTATGACTTCACACACTTCCATTCTATGACTTCACACTCCTCCGTTCTGTGGCTTCACACACCTCCATTCTGAGTTCACACACCTCCATTCTGTGACTTCACACACCTCTATTCTGTGACTTCACACACCTCCATTCTGAGTTCAAACACCTCCATTCTATGACTTCACAAACCACCATTCTGAGTTCACAGACCTCCATTCAATGACTTCACACACTTCCAATCTATGACTTCACACACCTCCATTCTGACTTCACACACCTCCATTCTGACTTCACACACCTCAATTCTTTGACTTCACACACCTTCATTATATGATTTCACACACCTCCATTCTATGACGTCACAAACCTCCATTCTGTGACTTCACACACCTCCATTCTGCGTTCACACACCTCCATTCTGTGACTTCACACACCTCCATTCTGTGACTTCACACACCTCCATTCTGATTTCACACCCCTCCATTCTGACTACACATCTCCATTCTGACTTCACACAGCTCCATTCTATGAATTCACACACCTCCATTCTGTGACTTCACACACCTCCGTTTTGACTTCACACACTTCCAATCTGTGACTTCACAAACCTCCATTCCGTGACTTCACACACCTCTATTTTTTCACTTCACACACCTCCATTCTTTGACTTCACACACCTCCATTCTATGACTTCACACACCTTCATTCTTACTTCAGAAACATCCATTCTCTGACTTCACACACCTCCATTCTATGACTTCACACACCTCCATTCTGTGACTTCACACACCTCCATTCGTTGACATCAAAAACCACCATTCTATGACTTCACACAACTCCATTTTAACTTCACACACCTCCATTCTATGAGTTCACACACCTCCATTTTATGACTTCACACACCTCCATTCTATGACGTCACACACCTCAATTCTATGACTTCACACACATCCATTCTATGACTTCACACACCTCCATTCTGTGACTTCACACACCTCCACTCTATGACTTCAAACACCTTCATTCTTACTTCACAAACATCCATTCTGTGACTTCACACACCTCCATTCTGTGACTTCTCACACCTTCATTCTGACTTCACACCCCTCCATTCTGTGAATTCACACACCTCAATTCTGTGACTTCTCACACCTCCATTCTGACTTCACACACCTCCATTCTATGACTTCACACACCTCCATTCTTTGACTTCACACACCTCCATTTTGTGACTTCACACACCTAAATTCTATGACTTCACACACCTCCATTGTGACTTCACACACCTCCATTCTATGACTTCACACACCTCCGTTCTGACTTCACACAGCTCCATTCTGTGACTTCACAAAACTCCATTCTGTGATTTAACACACCTCCATCCTATCACTTCACACACCTCCATCTATGACTTCACACACCTCCATTCTGAGTTCACACACCTCCATTCTGTGACTTCACACACCTCCATTCTGACTTCACACACCTTCATTTTATGACTTCACACACCTCCATTCTGTGAGTTCTCACACCTCCATTCTATGACTTCACACTCTTCCATTGTGACGTCACACAACTCCATTCTATGAGTTCACACATCTCCATTCTATGATTTCACACACCTCCATTCTGACTTCAAACACCTCCATTCTATGACATCACAGACCTCGAATCTGTGACTTCACTCACCTCCACTCTATGACTTCACACTCCTCCATTCTATGACTTCCCACACCTCCTTTCTATGACTTCACCCACCTCAGTCTATAACTTCACACACCTCCATTCTGACTTCACACACCTCCATTCTGTGACTTCACACACCTCCATTCTATGACTTCACACACCTCCATTCTATGAATTCACACACCTCCATTCTATGACTTCACACACCTCCATACTGTGACTTCACACACCTCCATTCTATGACTTCAAACACCTTCATTCTTACTTCACAAACATCCATTCTGTGACTTCACACACCTCCTTTCTCTGACATCACACACCTTCATTCTGACTTCACACACCTCCATTCTCTGACTTCACACACCTCAATTCTGTGACGTGACACACCTCCATTCTGACTTCACACACCTTCATTCTATGATTTCACCCACCTCCATTCTATGACTTCACTCACCTCCATTCTGTGACTTCACACACCTCCATTCTGACTTCACACCCCTCCATTCTGTCTTCACACACCTCCATTCTGACTTCACACAGCTCCATTCTATGAATTCACACACCTCCATTCTATGACTTCACACACTTCCATTCTATGACTTCACACTCCTCCGTTCTGTGGCTTCACACACCTCCATTCTGAGTTCACACACCTCCATTCTGTGACTTCACACACCTCGATCCTATGACTTCACACACCTCCATTCTATGAATTCACACACCTCCATTCTGTGATTTCACACACCTCCATTCTATGACTTCACACACCTCCATTCTGTGACTTCACACACCTCCATTCTGAGTTCAAACACCTCCATTTTATGACTTCACAAACCACCATTCTGAGTTCACAGACCTCCATTCTATGACTTCACACACTTCCAATCTATGACTTCACACACCTCCATTCTGACTTCACACACGTCCATTCTGACTTCACACACCTCAATTCTTTGACTTCACACACCTTCATTATATGATTTCTCACACCTCCATTCTATGACTTCACAAACCTCCATTCTGTGACTTCACACACCTCCATTCTGCGTTCACTCACCTCCATCTGTGACTTCACACACCTCCATTCGTTGACATCAAAAACCACCATTCTATGACTTCACACACCTTCATTCTTACTTCAGAAACATCCATTCTCTGACTTCACACACCTCCATTCTATGACTTCACACACCTCCATTCTGTGACTTCACACACCTCCATTCGTTGACATCAAAAACCACCATTCTATGACTTCACACAACTCCATTTTAACTTCACACACCTCCATTCTATGAGTTCACACACCTCCATTTTATGACTTCACACACCTCCATTCTATGACGTCACACACCTCAATTCTATGACTTCACACACATCCATTCTATGACTTCACACACCTCCATTCTGTGACTTCACACACCTCCACTCTATGACTTCAAACACCTTCATTCTTACTTCACAAACATCCATTCTGTGACTTCACACACCTCCATTCTGTGACTTCTCACACCTTCATTCTGACTTCACACCCCTCCATTCTGTGAATTCACACACCTCAATTCTGTGACTTCTCACACCTCCATTCTGACTTCACACACCTCCATTCTATGACTTCACACACCTCCATTCTTTGACTTCACACACCTCCATTTTGTGACTTCACACACCTAAATTCTATGACTTCACACACCTCCATTGTGACTTCACACACCTCCATTCTATGACTTCACACACCTCCGTTCTGACTTCACACAGCTCCATTCTGTGACTTCACAAAACTCCATTCTGTGATTTAACACACCTCCATCCTATCACTTCACACACCTCCATCTATGACTTCACACACCTCCATTCTGAGTTCACACACCTCCATTCTGTGACTTCACACACCTCCATTCTGACTTCACACACCTTCATTTTATGACTTCACACACCTCCATTCTGTGAGTTCTCACACCTCCATTCTATGACTTCACACTCTTCCATTGTGACGTCACACAACTCCATTCTATGAGTTCACACATCTCCATTCTATGATTTCACACACCTCCATTCTGACTTCAAACACCTCCATTCTATGACATCACAGACCTCGAATCTGTGACTTCACTCACCTCCACTCTATGACTTCACACTCCTCCATTCTATGACTTCCCACACCTCCTTTCTATGACTTCACCCACCTCAGTCTATAACTTCACACACCTCCATTCTGACTTCACACACCTCCATTCTGTGACTTCACACACCTCCATTCTATGACTTCACACACCTCCATTCTATGAATTCACACACCTCCATTCTATGACTTCACACACCTCCATACTGTGACTTCACACACCTCCATTCTATGACTTCAAACACCTTCATTCTTACTTCACAAACATCCATTCTGTGACTTCACACACCTCCTTTCTCTGACATCACACACCTTCATTCTGACTTCACACACCTCCATTCTCTGACTTCACACACCTCAATTCTGTGACGTGACACACCTCCATTCTGACTTCACACACCTTCATTCTATGATTTCACCCACCTCCATTCTATGACTTCACTCACCTCCATTCTGTGACTTCACACACCTCCATTCTGACTTCACACCCCTCCATTCTGTCTTCACACACCTCCATTCTGACTTCACACAGCTCCATTCTATGAATTCACACACCTCCATTCTATGACTTCACACACTTCCATTCTATGACTTCACACTCCTCCGTTCTGTGGCTTCACACACCTCCATTCTGAGTTCACACACCTCCATTCTGTGACTTCACACACCTCGATCCTATGACTTCACACACCTCCATTCTATGAATTCACACACCTCCATTCTGTGATTTCACACACCTCCATTCTATGACTTCACACACCTCCATTCTGTGACTTCACACACCTCCATTCTGAGTTCAAACACCTCCATTTTATGACTTCACAAACCACCATTCTGAGTTCACAGACCTCCATTCTATGACTTCACACACTTCCAATCTATGACTTCACACACCTCCATTCTGACTTCACACACGTCCATTCTGACTTCACACACCTCAATTCTTTGACTTCACACACCTTCATTATATGATTTCTCACACCTCCATTCTATGACTTCACAAACCTCCATTCTGTGACTTCACACACCTCCATTCTGCGTTCACTCACCTCCATCTGTGACTTCACACACCTCCATTCGTTGACATCAAAAACCACCATTCTATGACTTCACACACCTTCATTCTTACTTCAGAAACATCCATTCTCTGACTTCACACACCTCCATTCTATGACTTCACACACCTCCATTCTGTGACTTCACACACCTCCATTCGTTGACATCAAAAACCACCATTCTATGACTTCACACAACTCCATTTTAACTTCACACACCTCCATTCTATGAGTTCACACACCTCCATTTTATGACTTCACACACCTCCATTCTATGACGTCACACACCTCAATTCTATGACTTCACACACATCCATTCTATGACTTCACACACCTCCATTCTGTGACTTCACACACCTCCACTCTATGACTTCAAACACCTTCATTCTTACTTCACAAACATCCATTCTGTGACTTCACACACCTCCATTCTGTGACTTCTCACACCTTCATTCTGACTTCACACCCCTCCATTCTGTGAATTCACACACCTCAATTCTGTGACTTCTCACACCTCCATTCTGACTTCACACACCTCCATTCTATGACTTCACACACCTCCATTCTTTGACTTCACACACCTCCATTTTGTGACTTCACACACCTAAATTCTATGACTTCACACACCTCCATTGTGACTTCACACACCTCCATTCTATGACTTCACACACCTTCGTTCTGACTTCACACAGCTCCATTCTGTGACTTCACAAAACTCCATTCTGTGATTTAACACACCTCCATCCTATCACTTCACACACCTCCATCTATGACTTCACACACCTCCATTCTGAGTTCACACACCTCCATTCTGTGACTTCACACACCTCCATTCTGACTTCACACACCTTCATTTTATGACTTCACACACCTCCATTCTGTGAGTTCTCACACCTCCATTCTATGACTTCACACTCTTCCATTGTGACGTCACACAACTCCATTCTATGAGTTCACACATCTCCATTCTATGATTTCACACACCTCCATTCTGACTTCAAACACCTCCATTCTATGACATCACAGACCTCGAATCTGTGACTTCACTCACCTCCACTCTATGACTTCACACTCCTCCATTCTATGACTTCCCACACCTCCTTTCTATGACTTCACCCACCTCAGTCTATAACTTCACACACCTCCATTCTGACTTCACACACCTCCATTCTGTGACTTCACACACCTCCATTCTATGACTTCACACACCTCCATTCTATGAATTCACACACCTCCATTCTATGACTTCACACACCTCCATACTGTGACTTCACACACCTCCATTCTATGACTTCAAACACCTTCATTCTTACTTCACAAACATCCATTCTGTCACTTCACACACCTCCTTTCTCTGACATCACACACCTTCATTCTGACTTCACACACCTCCATTCTCTGACTTCACACACCTCAATTCTGTGACGTGACACACCTCCATTCTGACTTCACACACCTTCATTCTATGATTTCACCCACCTCCATTCTATGACTTCACTCACCTCCATTCTGTGACTTCACACACCTCCATTCTGACTTCACACCCCTCCATTCTGTCTTCACACACCTCCATTCTGACTTCACACAGCTCCATTCTATGAATTCACACACCTCCATTCTATGACTTCACACACTTCCATTCTATGACTTCACACTCCTCCGTTCTGTGGCTTCACACACCTCCAATCTGAGTTCACACACCTCCATTCTGTGACTTCACACACCTCGATCCTATGACTTCACACACCTCCATTCTATGAATTCACACACCTCCATTCTGTGATTTCACACACCTCCATTCTATGACTTCACACACCTCCATTCTGTGACTTCACACACCTCCATTCTGAGTTCAAACACCTCCATTTTATGACTTCACAAACCACCCTTCTGAGTTCACAGACCTCCATTCTATGACTTCACACACTTCCAATCTATGACTTCACACACCTCCATTCTGACTTCACACACCTCCATTCTGACTTCACACACCTCAATTCTTTGACTTCACACACCTTCATTATATGATTTCACACACCTCCATTCTATGACTTCACAAACCTCCATTCTGTGACTTCACACACCTCCATTCTGCGTTCACTCACCTCCATCTGTGACTTCACACACCTCCATTCGTTGACATCAAAAACCACCATTCTATGACTTCACACAACTCCATTTTAACTTCACACACCTCCATTCTATGAGTTCACACACCTCCATTTTATGACTTCACACACCTCCATTCTATGACTTCACACACCTCAATTCTATGACTTCACACACATCCATTCTATGACTTCACACACCTCCATTCTCTGACTTCACACACCTCCACTCTATGACTTCAAACACCTTCATTCTTACTTCACAAACATCCATTCTGTGACTTCACACACCTCCATTCTGTGACTTGACTCACCTCCATTCTGAGTTCACACACCTCCTGTCTGTGACGTCACACACCTCCATTCTGTGACTTCCCACACCTCTATTCTGTGACTTCACACACCTCCATTCTATGACTTCACACACCTCCATTCTGTGACTTCACCCACCTCCATTCTGTGACGTCACAAACCTCCAGTCTATAATTTCACACACCTCCATTCTATGAATTGACACACCTCCATTTAATGACGTCACACACCTCCATTTTCACTTCGCTCACCTCCATTATGTGACTTCACACACCTCCCATCTGTGATTTCAAACACCTCCATTCTATGACTTCACACACCTTCATTGTATGACTTCACACACCTCCATTCTATGACTTCACACACTTCCATTCCATGATTTCACATACCTTCATGCTATGACTTCACACATCTCCATTCTGTGAATTCACACACCTCCATTCGGAGTTCACACACCTCCATTCTGTGACTTCACAAACCTCCATTCTATGACTTCACACACTTCCATTCTATGACTTCACACACCTCCATTTTAGGACGTCACACACCTCCATTTCGACTTCTCACACTTCCATTCTGTGACTTCACACACCTCCATTCTGTGTTCACACACCTCCATTCTATGACTTCACACACCTCCATTCTATGACTTCACACACCTCCATTCTTTGACTTCACACACCTTAATTCTGAGTTGACACACCTCCATTCAGTGACTTCACACAACTCCATTCTTACTTCACACAGCTCCATTCTATGACTTCACACACCTCCATTCTTTGACGTCACACACCTCCATTCTATGACTTCACACACCTTCATTCTTTCTTTACAAACATCCATTCCATAACTTCATACACCTCCATTCTATGACTTTACACACCTCCATTCTTTGACTTCACACAACTCCATTCTATGACTTCACACACCTCCAATCTATGACTTCACACACTTCCATTGTGACGTCACACAGCTCCATTCTGTGTCTTCACAAAACTCCATTCTATGATTTCACACCTTCATACTATGACTTCACACAACTCCATCTATGACTTCACACACCTCCATTATGACTTCACAAACCTCCATTCTATGACTTCACAGACTTCGAATCTGTGATTTCACTCACCTGCACTCTATGAATTCACGCTCCTCCATTCTATGAATTCCCACACCTCCTTTCTATGACTTCACCCGCCTCCAATCTATGACTACACACCTCCATTCTGACTTCACACACCTCCATTCTGTGACTTCACACACCTCGATCCTATGACTTCACACACCTCCATTCTATGAATTCACACACCTCCATTCTGTGATTTCACACACCTCCATTCTATGACTTCACACACCTCCATTCTGTGACTTCACACACCTCCATTCTGAGTTCAAACACCTCCATTTTATGACTTCACAAACCACCATTCTGAGTTCACAGACCTCCATTCTATGACTTCACACACTTCCAATCTATGACTTCACACACCTCCATTCTGACTTCACACAGCTCCATTCTGACTTCACACACCTCAATTCTTTGACTTCACACACCTTCATTATATGATTTCACACACCTCCATTCTATGACTTCACAAACCTCCATTCTGTGACTTCACACACCTCCATTCTGCGTTCACTCACCTCCATCTGTGACTTCACACACCTCCATTCGTTGACATCAAAAACCACCATTCTATGACTTCACACACCTTCATTCTTACTTCAGAAACATCCATTCTCTGACTTCACACACCTCCATTCTATGACTTCACACACCTCCATTCTGTGACTTCACACACCTCCATTCGTTGACATCAAAAACCACCATTCTATGACTTCACACAACTCCATTTTAACTTCACACACCTCCATTCTATGAGTTCACACACCTCCATTTTATGACTTCACACACCTCCATTCTATGACGTCACACACCTCAATTCTATGACTTCACACACATCCATTCTATGACTTCACACACCTCCATTCTGTGACTTCACACACCTCCACTCTATGACTTCAAACACCTTCATTCTTACTTCACAATCATCCATTCTGTGACTTCACACACCTCCATTCTGTGACTTCTCACACCTTCATTCTGACTTCACACCCCTCCATTCTGTGAATTCACACACCTCAATTCTGTGACTTCTCACACCTCCATTCTGACTTCACACACCTCCATTCTATGACTTCACACACCTCCATTCTTTGACTTCACACACCTCCATTTTGTGACTTCACACACCTAAATTCTATGACTTCACACACCTCCATTGTGACTTCACACACCTCCATTCTATGACTTCACACACCTCCGTTCTGACTTCACACAGCTCCATTCTGTGACTTCACAAAACTCCATTCTGTGATTTAACACACCTCCATCCTATCACTTCACACACCTCCATCTATGACTTCACACACCTCCATTCTGAGTTCACACACCTCCATTCTGTGACTTCACACACCTCCATTCTGACTTCACACACCTTCATTTTATGACTTCACACACCTCCATTCTGTGAGTTCTCACACCTCCATTCTATGACTTCACACTCTTCCATTGTGACGTCACACAACTCCATTCTATGAGTTCACACATCTCCATTCTATGATTTCACACACCTCCATTCTGACTTCAAACACCTCCATTCTATGACATCACAGACCTCGAATCTGTGACTTCACTCACCTCCACTCTATGACTTCACACTCCTCCATTCTATGACTTCCCACACCTCCTTTCTATGACTTCACCCACCTCAGTCTATAACTTCACACACCTCCATTCTGACTTCACACACCTCCATTCTGTGACTTCACACACCTCCATTCTATGACTTCACACACCTCCATTCTATGAATTCACACACCTCCATTCTATGACTTCACACACCTCCATACTGTGACTTCACACACCTCCATTCTATGACTTCAAACACCTTCATTCTTACTTCACAAACATCCATTCTGTCACTTCACACACCTCCTTTCTCTGACATCACACACCTTCATTCTGACTTCACACACCTCCATTCTCTGACTTCACACACCTCAATTCTGTGACGTGACACACCTCCATTCTGACTTCACACACCTTCATTCTATGATTTCACCCACCTCCATTCTATGACTTCACTCACCTCCATTCTGTGACTTCACACACCTCCATTCTGACTTCACACCCCTCCATTCTGTCTTCACACACCTCCATTCTGACTTCACACAGCTCCATTCTATGAATTCACACACCTCCATTCTATGACTTCACACACTTCCATTCTATGACTTCACACTCCTCCGTTCTGTGGCTTCACACACCTCCATTCTGAGTTCACACACCTCCATTCTGTGACTTCACACACCTCGATCCTATGACTTCACACACCTCCATTCTATGAATTCACACACCTCCATTCTGTGATTTCACACACCTCCATTCTATGACTTCACACACCTCCATTCTGTGACTTCACACACCTCCATTCTGAGTTCAAACACCTCCATTTTATGACTTCACAAACCACCATTCTGAGTTCACAGACCTCCATTCTATGACTTCACACACTTCCAATCTATGACTTCACACACCTCCATTCTGACTTCACACACCTCCATTCTGACTTCACACACCTCAATTCTTTGACTTCACACACCTTCATTATATGATTTCACACACCTCCATTCTATGACTTCACAAACCTCCATTCTGTGACTTCACACACCTCCATTCTGCGTTCACTCACCTCCATCTGTGACTTCACACACCTCCATTCGTTGACATCAAAAACCACCATTCTATGACTTCACACAACTCCATTTTAACTTCACACACCTCCATTCTATGAGTTCACACACCTCCATTTTATGACTTCACACACCTCCATTCTATGACTTCACACACCTCAATTCTATGACTTCACAAACATCCATTCTGTGACTTCACACACCTCCATTCTGTGACTTGACTCACCTCCATTCTGAGTTCACACACCTCCTGTCTGTGACGTCACACACCTCCATTCTGTGACTTCCCACACCTCTATTCTGTGACTTCACACACCTCCATTCTATGACTTCACACACCTCCATTCTGTGACTTCACCCACCTCCATTCTGTGACGTCACAAACCTCCAGTCTATAATTTCACACACCTCCATTCTATGAATTGACACACCTCCATTTAATGACGTCACACACCTCCATTTTCACTTCGCTCACCTCCATTATGTGACTTCACACACCTCCCATCTGTGACTTCAAACACCTCCATTCTATGACTTCACACACCTTCATTGTATGACTTCACACACCTCCATTCTATGACTTCACACACTTCCATTCCATGATTTCACATACCTTCATGCTATGACTTCACACATCTCCATTCTGTGAATTCACACACCTCCATTCGGAGTTCACACACCTCCATTCTGTGACTTCACAAACCTCCATTCTATGACTTCACACACTTCCATTCTATGACTTCACACACCTCCATTTTAGGACGTCACACACCTCCATTTCGACTTCTCACACTTCCATTCTGTGACTTCACACACCTCCATTCTGTGTTCACACACCTCCATTCTATGACTTCACACACCTCCATTCTATGACTTCACACACCTCCATTCTTTGACTTCACACACCTTAATTCTGAGTTGACACACCTCCATTCAGTGACTTCACACAACTCCATTCTTACTTCACACAGCTCCATTCTATGACTTCACACACCTCCATTCTTTGACGTCACACACCTCCATTCTATGACTTCACACACCTTCATTCTTTCTTTACAAACATCCATTCCATAACTTCATACACCTCCATTCTATGACTTTACACACCTCCATTCTTTGACTTCACACAACTCCATTCTATGACTTCACACACCTCCAATCTATGACTTCACACACTTCCATTGTGACGTCACACAGCTCCATTCTGTGTCTTCACAAAACTCCATTCTATGATTTCACACCTTCATACTATGACTTCACACAACTCCATCTATGACTTCACACACCTCCATTATGACTTCACAAACCTCCATTCTATGACTTCACAGACTTCGAATCTGTGATTTCACTCACCTGCACTCTATGAATTCACGCTCCTCCATTCTATGAATTCCCACACCTCCTTTCTATGACTTCACCCGCCTCCAATCTATGACTACACACCTCCATTCTGACTTCACACACCTCCATTCTGTGACTTCACACACCTCGATCCTATGACTTCACACACCTCCATTCTATGAATTCACACACCTCCATTCTGTGATTTCACACACCTCCATTCTATGACTTCACACACCTCCATTCTGTGACTTCACACACCTCCATTCTGAGTTCAAACACCTCCATTTTATGACTTCACAAACCACCATTCTGAGTTCACAGACCTCCATTCTATGACTTCACACACTTCCAATCTATGACTTCACACACCTCCATTCTGACTTCACACACCTCCATTCTGACTTCACACACCTCAATTCTTTGACTTCACACACCTTCATTATATGATTTCACACACCTCCATTCTATGACTTCACAAACCTCCATTCTGTGACTTCACACACCTCCATTCTGCGTTCACTCACCTCCATCTGTGACTTCACACACCTCCATTCGTTGACATCAAAAACCACCATTCTATGACTTCACACACCTTCATTCTTACTTCAGAAACATCCATTCTCTGACTTCACACACCTCCATTCTATGACTTCACACACCTCCATTCTGTGACTTCACACACCTCCATTCGTTGACATCAAAAACCACCATTCTATGACTTCACACAACTCCATTTTAACTTCACACACCTCCATTCTATGAGTTCACACACCTCCATTTTATGACTTCACACACCTCCATTCTATGACGTCACACACCTCAATTCTATGACTTCACACACATCCATTCTATGACTTCACACACCTCCATTCTGTGACTTCACACACCTCCACTCTATGACTTCAAACACCTTCATTCTTACTTCACAATCATCCATTCTGTGACTTCACACACCTCCATTCTGTGACTTCTCACACCTTCATTCTGACTTCACACCCCTCCATTCTGTGAATTCACACACCTCAATTCTGTGACTTCTCACACCTCCATTCTGACTTCACACACCTCCATTCTATGACTTCACACACCTCCATTCTTTGACTTCACACACCTCCATTTTGTGACTTCACACACCTAAATTCTATGACTTCACACACCTCCATTGTGACTTCACACACCTCCATTCTATGACTTCACACACCTCCGTTCTGACTTCACACAGCTCCATTCTGTGACTTCACAAAACTCCATTCTGTGATTTAACACACCTCCATCCTATCACTTCACACACCTCCATCTATGACTTCACACACCTCCATTCTGAGTTCACACACCTCCATTCTGTGACTTCACACACCTCCATTCTGACTTCACACACCTTCATTTTATGACTTCACACACCTCCATTCTGTGAGTTCTCACACCTCCATTCTATGACTTCACACTCTTCCATTGTGACGTCACACAACTCCATTCTATGAGTTCACACATCTCCATTCTATGATTTCACACACCTCCATTCTGACTTCAAACACCTCCATTCTATGACATCACAGACCTCGAATCTGTGACTTCACTCACCTCCAATCTATGACTTCACACTCCTCCATTCTATGACTTCCCACACCTCCTTTCTATGACTTCACCCACCTCAGTCTATAACTTCACACACCTCCATTCTGACTTCACACACCTCCATTCTGTGACTTCACACACCTCCATTCTATGACTTCACACACCTCCATTCTATGAATTCACACACCTCCATTCTATGACTTCACACACCTCCATACTGTGACTTCACACACCTCCATTCTATGACTTCAAACACCTTCATTCTTACTTCACAAACATCCATTCTGTCACTTCACACACCTCCTTTCTCTGACATCACACACCTTCATTCTGACTTCACACACCTCCATTCTCTGACTTCACACACCTCAATTCTGTGACGTGACACACCTCCATTCTGACTTCACACACCTTCATTCTATGATTTCACCCACCTCCATTCTATGACTTCACTCACCTCCATTCTGTGACTTCACACACCTCCATTCTGACTTCACACCCCTCCATTCTGTCTTCACACACCTCCATTCTGACTTCACACAGCTCCATTCTATGAATTCACACACCTCCATTCTATGACTTCACACACTTCCATTCTATGACTTCACACTCCTCCGTTCTGTGGCTTCACACACCTCCATTCTGAGTTCACACACCTCCATTCTGTGACTTCACACACCTCGATCCTATGACTTCACACACCTCCATTCTATGAATTCACACACCTCCATTCTGTGATTTCACACACCTCCATTCTATGACTTCACACACCTCCATTCTGTGACTTCACACACCTCCATTCTGAGTTCAAACACCTCCATTTTATGACTTCACAAACCACCATTCTGAGTTCACAGACCTCCATTCTATGACTTCACACACTTCCAATCTATGACTTCACACACCTCCATTCTGACTTCACACACCTCCATTCTGACTTCACACACCTCAATTCTTTGACTTCACACACCTTCATTATATGATTTCACACACCTCCATTCTATGACTTCACAAACCTCCATTCTGTGACTTCACACACCTCCATTCTGCGTTCACTCACCTCCATCTGTGACTTCACACACCTCCATTCGTTGACATCAAAAACCACCATTCTATGACTTCACACAACTCCATTTTAACTTCACACACCTCCATTCTATGAGTTCACACACCTCCATTTTATGACTTCACACACCTCCATTCTATGACTTCACACACCTCAATTCTATGACTTCACAAACATCCATTCTGTGACTTCACACACCTCCATTCTGTGACTTGACTCACCTCCATTCTGAGTTCACACACCTCCTGTCTGTGACGTCACACACCTCCATTCTGTGACTTCCCACACCTCTATTCTGTGACTTCACACACCTCCATTCTATGACTTCACACACCTCCATTCTGTGACTTCACCCACCTCCATTCTGTGACGTCACAAACCTCCAGTCTATAATTTCACACACCTCCATTCTATGAATTGACACACCTCCATTTAATGACGTCACACACCTCCATTTTCACTTCGCTCACCTCCATTATGTGACTTCACACACCTCCCATCTGTGACTTCAAACACCTCCATTCTATGACTTCACACACCTTCATTGTATGACTTCACACACCTCCATTCTATGACTTCACACACTTCCATTCCATGATTTCACATACCTTCATGCTATGACTTCACACATCTCCATTCTGTGAATTCACACACCTCCATTCGGAGTTCACACACCTCCATTCTGTGACTTCACAAACCTCCATTCTATGACTTCACACACTTCCATTCTATGACTTCACACACCTCCATTTTAGGACGTCACACACCTCCATTTCGACTTCTCACACTTCCATTCTGTGACTTCACACACCTCCCTTCTGTGTTCACACACCTCCATTCTATGACTTCACACACCTCCATTCTATGACTTCACACACCTCCATTCTTTGACTTCACACACCTTAATTCTGAGTTGACACACCTCCATTCAGTGACTTCACACAACTCCATTCTGACTTCACACAGCTCCATTCTATGACTTCACACACCTCCATTCTTTGACGTCACACACCTCCATTCTATGACTTCACACACCTTCATTCTTTCTTTACAAACATCCATTCCATAACTTCATACACCTCCATTCTATGACTTTACACACCTCCATTCTTTGACTTCACACAACTCCATTCTATGACTTCACACACCTCCAATCTATGACTTCACACACTTCCATTGTGACGTCACACAGCTCCATTCTGTGTCTTCACAAAACTCCATTCTATGATTTCACACCTTCATACTATGACTTCACACAACTCCATCTATGACTTCACACACCTCCATTATGACTTCACAAACCTCCATTCTATGACTTCACAGACTTCGAATCTGTGATTTCACTCACCTGCACTCTATGAATTCACGCTCCTCCATTCTATGAATTCCCACACCTCCTTTCTATGACTTCACCCGCCTCCAATCTATGACTACACACCTCCATTCTGACTTCACACACCTCCATTCTGTGACTTCACACACCTCCATTCTATGACTTCACACACCTTTATTTTTACTTCAGAAACATCCATTCTATGACTTCACACACCTCCTTTGTATGACTTCTCAAATCTCCATTCTATGACTTCAAACACCTACATTCTGTGACTTCACACACCTCCATTCTATGATTTCACACACCTCCATTCTGTGACTTGACACACCTCCATTTTATGACTTCACACACTTCCATTGTGACATCACACACCTCCATTCTTTGAGTTCACACACCTCCATTCTGACTTCACACACCTCCATTCTATGGCTTCACACACCTCCATTATGAATTCACACAGCTCCATTCTGTGACTTCACAAAATTCCATTCTATGATTTCACACACCTCCATACTATGAATTCACACAACTCCATCTATGACTTCACACACCTCCATTCTGACTTCACACACCTCCATTCTATGACTTCACACACCTCCATTCTGTGACTTCCCCCACCTCCATTCTGTGACTTCACACACCTCCATTCTCCGACTTCAAACCCTCCAATTTGACTTCACATACCTCCATTCTATGACTTCACAAACCTCCATTCTGTGACTTCACCCACCTCCATTCTGTGACTTCACAAACCTCCATTCTATGATTTCACACACCTCCATTCTATTACTTCACACACCTCCATTTTATGACGTCACACAGCTCCATTTGACTTCACACACCTCCCTTATGTGACTTCACACACCTCCCTTCTGTGACTTCGCACACCTCCATTCTATGGCTTCACACACCTTCATTGTATGACTTCACACACCTCCATTCTATGACTTTACACACTTCTATTCAATGATTTCACATACCTTCATGCTATGACTTCACACACCTCCATTCTGTGACTTCACAAACCTCCATTCTATGATTTCACACACCTCCATTCTATGATTTCACACACCTCCATTATAGGACGTCACACACCTATATTTTGACTTCGCACACCTCCATTCTGTGACTTCACACACCTCCATTCTATGACTTCACACACTTCCATTGTGACGTCACACACCTCCATTTTATGAGTTCACACACCTCCATTCTATGACTTCACACACCTCCATTCTGACTTCACACACCTCCATTCTATGACTTCACAGACCTCGAATCTATGACTTCACTCACCTCCACTCTATGACTTCACACTCCTCCATTCTATGACTTCCCACACCTCCTTTCTAAGACTTCAACCACCTCCATTCTATGACTTCACACCTCCATTCTGACTTCACACACCTCCATTCTATGATTTCACACACCACCATTATATGACTTCACACACCTCCATTCTATGACTTCACACACCTGCATTCTATGACTTCACACACCTCCATTCTATGACTTCACACACCTCCATTCTGTGACTTCACACACCTCCATTCTATGACTTCACACACCTTCATTCTTACTTCACAAACATACATTCTATGACTTCACAAACCTCCATTGTATGACTTCATACACCTCCATTATTTGACTTCACACACCTCCATTCTGTGTTCACACACCTCAATTCTGTGACTTCACACACCTCCATTTTTACTTCACACACCTCCATTCTATGACTTCACACACCTCCATTCTTTGACTTCACACACCTAAATTCTGAGTTGGCACACCTCCATTCAGTGACTTCACACAACTCCATTCTGACTTCTCACAGCTCCATTCTATGACTTCACACACCTCCATTCTATGACTTCACACACCTCCATTCTGTGACTTCACACACCTCCATTCTATGACTTCACACACCTTCATTGTTACTTCACAAACATACATTCTCTGACTTCACACACCTCCATTGTATGACTTCATACACCTCCATTATTTGACTTCACACACCTCCATTCTGTGTTCACACACCTCAATTCTGTGACTTTACACACCTCTATTTTTACTTCACACACCTCCATTCTATGACTTCACACACCTCCATTCTTTGACTTCACACACCTAAATTCTGAGTTGACACACCTCCATTCAGTGACTTCACACAACTCCATTCTGACTTCACACAGCTCCATTCTATGACTTCACACAACTCCATTCTGTGACTTCACACACCTCCAATCTATGACTTCACACACTTCCACTGTGACGTCACACAGCTCCATTCTGTGTCTTCACAAAACTCCATTCTATGATTTCACACCTTCATACTATGACTTCACACAACTCCATCTATGACTTCACACACCTCCATTCTGACTTCACACACCTCTATTTTATGACTTCGCACACCTCCATTCTGACATCACAAACCTCAATTCTATGACTTCACAGACCTCGAATCTGTGATTTCACTCACCTGCACTTTATGACTTCACGCTCCTCCATTCTATGAATTCCCACACCTCCTTTCCATGACTTCACCCGCCTCCAATCTATGACTACACACCTCCATTCTGACTTCACACACCTCCATTCTGACTTCACACACCTCCATTCTGTGACTTCACACACCTTTATTTTTACTTCAGAAACATCCATTCTATGACTTCACACACCTCCTTTCTATGACTTCACAAACCTCCATTCTGTGATTTCACACACCTGCATTCTGAGTTCACACAATTCCATTCGGTGACTTCACAAACCCCCATTCTGTGACTTCACACAACTCCATTCTATGACCTCACACACCCTCATTCTATGATTTCATTCTTTCACTTCACACATCCATTTTGACTTCACACACCTACAATATATGACTTCAAAGACCTCAATTGTGTGACTTCACACACCTCCATTCTATGACTTCATACCGTACATTCTGTGACTTCACACACCTCCATTCTATGACTTCACCCACTTCCATTCTATAACTTCACACACCTCCATTCTGTGACTTTACACACCTCCATTCTGAGTTCACACACCTCCATTCTATGACTTCACACACCTCTATTTTGACTTCAAACACCTCCATTCTATGACTTCACACACCTCCATTCTGTGACTTCACCCACCTCCATTCTGTGACTTCACACACCTCCATTCTCCGACTTCAAACCCTCCAATTTGACTTCACATACCTCCATTCTATGACTTCACACACCTCCTATCTGTGACTTCACCCACCTCCATTCTGTAACGTCACAAACCTCCAATCTATAATTTCACACACCTCCATTCTATGAATTCACACACCTCCATTTTATGATGTCACACACCTCCATTTTGACTTCGCACACCTCCATTATGTGACTTCACACACCTCCCATATGTGACTTCACACACCTCCATTCTATGACTTCACACACCTTCATTGTATGACTTCACACACCTCCATTCTATGACTTCACACACTTCCATTCTATGATTTCACATACCTTCATGTTATCACTTCACACCTCCATTCTGTGAATTCACACACCTCCATTCGGAGTTCACACACCTCCATTCTGTTACTTCACAAACCTCCATTCTATGATTTCACACACTTTCATTCTATGACTTCACACACCTCCATTTTAGGACATCACACACATCCATTTCGACTTCTCACACCTCAATTCTGTGACTTCACACACCTCCATTGTCAGACTTCGCACACTTCCATTGTGACGTCACACACCTCCATACTATGAGTTCACAAACCTCCATTCTATGACTTCACACACCTCCATTCTGACTTCACACACCTCTATTCTATGACTTCACACTCTTCCATTCTATGACTTCCCACACCTCCTTCCTATGACTTCACCCACCTCCATTCTATGACTTCACACCTCCATTCTGACTTCACACAACTCCATTCTATGACTTCACACACCTCCATTCTATGACTTCACACACCTCCATTTTATGACGTCACACAGCTCCATTTTGACTTCACAACCTCCATTATGTGACTTCACACACCTCCCTTCTGTGACTTCGCAAACCTCCATTCTATGACTTCACACACCTTCATTGTATGACTTCACACACCTCCATTCTATGACTTTACACACTTCTATTCTATGATTTCACATACCTTCATGCTATGACTTCACACACCTCCATTCTGTGACTTCACAAACCTCCATTCTATGATATCACACACCTCCATTCTATGACTTCACACACCTCCATTATAGGACGTCACACACCTATATTTTGACTTCTCACACCTCCATTCTGTGACTTCACACACCTCCATTCTATGACTTCACACACTTCCATTGTGACGTCACACACCTCCATTTTATGAGTTCACACACCTCCATTCTATGACTTCACACACCTCCATTCTGACTTCACACACCTCCATTCTATGACTTCACAGACCTCGAATCTATGACTTCACTCACCTCCACTCTATGACTTCACACTCCTCCATGCTATGACTTCCCACACCTCCTTTCTAAGACTTCAACCACCTCCATTCTATGACTTCACACCTCCATTCTGACTTCACACACCTCCATTCTATGACTTCACACACCTCCATTTTATGACTTCACACACCTCCATTCTATGACTTCACACACCTCCATTCTATGACTTCACACACCTCCATTCTATGACTTCACACACCTCCATTCTGTGACTTCACACACCTCCATTCTATGACTTCACACACCTTCATTCTTACTTCACAAACATACATTCTATGACTTCACACACCTCCATTGTATGACTTCATACACCTCCATTATTTGACTTCACACACTTCCATTCTGTGTTCACACACCTCAATTCTGTGACTTCACACACCTCCATTTTTACTTCACACACCTCCATTCTATGACTTCACACACCTCCATTCTTTGACTTCACACACCTATATTCTGAGTTGACACACCTCCATTCAGTGACTTAACACAACTCCATTCTGACTTCACACAGCTCCATTCTATGACTTCACACACCTCCATTCTTTGACGTCACACACCTCCATTCTATGACTTCACACACCTTCATTCTTTCTTTACCAACATCCATTCTATAACTTCAAACACCTCCATTCTATGACTTTACACACCTCCATTCTGTGACTTCACACAACTCCATTCTATGACTTCACACAACTCCATTCTGTGACTTCACACACCTCCATTCTATGACTTCACACACTTCCACTGTGACGTCACACAGCTCCATTCTGTGTCTTCACAAAACTCCATTCTATGATTTCACACCTTCATACTATGACTTCACACAACTCCATCTATGACTTCACACACCTCCATTCTGACTTCACACACCTCTATTTTATGACTTCGCACACCTCCATTCTGACATCACAAACCTCCATTCTATGACTTCACAGACCTCGAATCTGTGATTTCACTCACCTGCACTCTATGACTTCACGCTCCTCCATTCTATGAATTCCCACACCTCCTTTCTATGACTTCACCCGCCTTCAATCTATGACTACACACCTCCATTCTGACTTCACACACCTCCATTCTGTGACTTCACACACCTCCATTCTATGACTTCACACACCTTTATTTTTACTTCAGAAACATCCATTCTATGACTTCACACACCTCCTTTGTATGACTTCTCAAACCTCCATTCTGTGACTTCACACACCTCCATTCTGAGTTCACACAATTCCATTCGGTGACTTCACACACCTCCATTCAGGCTTCACACACCTCCATTCTGTGACTTCACACACTTCCATTCTATGACTTCACACACCTCCATTCTGTGACTTTACACACCTCCATTCTGAGTTCACACACCTCCAATCTGTGACGTCACACACCTCCACTCTGTGACTTCTCACACCTGTATTCTGTGACTTCACACCCCTCCACTCTATGACTTCACACTCCTCCATTCTATGACTTTCCACACCTCATTTCTATGACTTCACCCACCTACATTCTATGACTTCACACCTTCATTCTGACTTCACACACCTCCATTCTGTGACTTCACACACCTCCATTCTGTGACTTCACACACCTCCATTCTATGACTTCACACACTTCCATTGTGACGTCACACAACTCCATTCTATGAGTTCACACACCTCCATTCTATGACTTCACACATCTCCATTCTGACTTCACACACCTCCATTCTATGACTTCACAGACCTCGAATCTGTGACTTCACTCACCTCCACTCTATGACTTCACACTCCTCCATTCTATGACTTCCCACATCTCATTTCTATGACTTCACCCACCTCCATTCTATGACTTCACACCTCCATTCTCACTTCACACACCTCCATTCTGTGACTTCACACACCTCCATTATATGACTTCACACACCTCCATTCTATGACTTCACACATCTCCTTTCTGTGACTTCACCCACCTCCTTTCTGTGACTTCCCACACCTCCATTCTCCGACTTCACACCCCTCCAATTTGAGTTCACATACCTCCATTCTATGACTTCACAAACCTCCATTCTGTGACTTCACACACCTCCAATCTGACTTCACACACCTCTGTTCTACGACTTCGCAAACCTACATTCTGACTTCACACACCTCAATTCTATGACTTCATTGACCTGCACTCTATGACTTCACACTTCTACTTTCTATCACTTCCCACAACTAATTTCTATGACTTCACCCACCTCCATTCTATGACTTCACACACCTCCAATCTGACTTCACACACCTCTGTTCTACGACTTCGCAAACCTACATTCTGACTTCACACACCTCCATTCTATGACTTCATTGACATCCACTCTATGACTTCACACTTCTACTTTCTATGACTTCCCACAACTAATTTCTAAGACTTCACCCACCTCCATTCTATGACTTCACACCTCCATTCGGACTTCACACACCTCCATTCTGTGACTTCACAAACCTCCATTCTATGATTTCACACACCTCCATTCTATGACTTCACACACCTCAATTTTAGGACATCACACCCCTACATTTTGTCTTCACACACCTCCATTCTGTGACTTCACACACCTCCATTCTATGACTTCACACACTTCCATTGTGACGTCACACACCTCCATTTTATGAGTTCACACACCTCCATTCTATGATTTCACACACTTCCATTCTATGACTTCACACACCTCAATTTCAGGACGTCACTTCCCTCCATTTTGACTTCACACACCTCCATTCTGTGACTTCACAAATATCCATTCTATGACTTCACACACTTCCATTGCGACGTCACACACCTCCATTCTATGAGTTCACACATCTCCATTCTATGACTTCACACACCTCCATTCTGACTTCACACACCTCCATTCTATGACTTCACAGACCTCGAATCTGTGACTTCACTCACCTCCACTCTATGACTTCACAGTCCTCCATTCTATGACTTCCCACACCTCCTTTCTATGACTTCACCCACCTCCATTCTATGACTTCACACCTCCATTCTGACTTCACACACCTCCATTCTGTGACTTCACACACCTCCATTATATGACTTCACACACCTCCATTCTATGACTTCACACACCTCCATTCTATGACTTCACACACCTCCATTCTGTGACTTCACACACCTCCATTCTATGACTTCACACACCTTCATTCTTACTTCACAAACATACATTCTATGACTTCACACACCTCCATTCTATGACTTCACACACCTCCATTCTTTGACTTCACACACCTCCATTCTATGATTTCACACACCTCCATTCTGTGACTTGACACACCTCCATTTTATGACTTCACACACTTCCATTGTGACATCACACACCTCCATTCTTTGAGTTCACACACCTCCATTCTGACTTCACACACCTCCATTCTATGGCTTCACACACCTCCATTATGAATTCACACAGCTCCATTATGTGACTTCACAAAATTCCATTCTATGATTTCACACACCTCCATACTATGAATTCACACAACTCCATCTATGACTTCACACACCTCCATTCTGACTTCACAAACCTCCATTCTATGACTTCACCCACCTCCATTCTGTGACTTCACCCACCTCCATTCTGTGACTTCACACACCTCCATTCTCCGACTTCACACCTCTCCAATTTGACTTCAGATACCTCCATTCTATGACTTCACAAACCTCCATTCTGTGACTTCACCCACCTCCATTCTGTGACTTCACAAACCTCCATTCTATGATTTCACACACCTCCATTCTATGACTTTACACACCTCCATTTTATGACGTCACACAGCTCCATTTTGACTTCACACACCTCCATTATGTGACTTCACACACCTCCCTTCTGTGACTTCGCACACCTCCATTCTATGACTTCACACACCTTCATTGTATGACTTCACACACCTCCATTCTATGACTTTACACACTTCTATTCTATGATTTCACATACCTTCATGCTATGACTTCACACACCTCCATTCTGTGACTTCACAAACCTCCATTCTATGATTTCACATACCTCCATTCTATGACTTCACACACCTCCATTATAGGACGTCACACACCTATATTTTGACTTCTCACACCTCCATTCTGTGACTTCACACACCTCCATTCTATGACTTCACACACTTCCATTGTGACGTCACACACCTCCATTTTATGAGTTCACACACCTCCATTCTATGACTTCACACACCTCCATTCTGACTTCACACACCTCCATTCTATGACTTCACAGACCTCGAATCTATGACTTCACTCACCTCCACTCTATGACTTCACACTCCTCCATTCTATGACTTCCCACACCTCCTGTCTAAGACTTCACCCACCTCCATTCTATGACTTCACACCTCCATTCTGACTTCACACACCTCCATTCTATGACTTCACACACCTCCATTATATGACTTCACACACCTCCATTCTATGACTTCACATACCTCCATTCTATGACTTCACACACCTCCATTCTGTGACTTCACACACCTCCATTCTATGACTTCACACACCTCCATTCTGTGACTTCACACACCTCCATTCTATGACTTCACACACCTTCATTCTTACTTCACAAACATACATTCTATGACTTCACACACCTCCATTGTATGACTTCATACACCTCCATTATTTGACTTCACACACCTCCATTCTGTGTTCACACACCTCAATTCTGTGACTTCACACACCTCCATTTTTACTTCACATACCTCCATTCTATGACTTCACACACCTCCATTCTTTGAATTCACACACCTAAATTCTGAGTTGACACACCTCCATTCAGTGACTTCACACAACTCCATTCTGACTTCACACAGCTCCATTCTATGACTTAACACACCTTCATTCTTTCTTTACAAACATCCATTGTATAACTTCATACACCTCCATTCTATGACTTTACACACCTCCATTCTGTGACTTCACACAACTCCATTCTATGACTTCACACAACTCCATTCTGTGACTTCACACACCTCCAATCTATGACTTCACACACTTCCATTGTGACGTCACACAGCTCCATTCTGTGTCTTCACAAAACTCCATTCTATGATTTCACACCTTCATACTATGACTTCACACAACTCCATCTATGACTTCACACACCTCCATTCTGACTTCACACATCTCTATTTTATGACTTCGCACACCTCAATTCTGACATCACAAACCTCCATTCTATGACTTCACAGACCTCGAATCTGTGATTTCACTCACCTGCACTCTATGACTTCACGCTCCTCCATTCTATGAATTCCCACACCTCCTTTCTATGACTTCACCCGCCTCCAATCTATGACTACACACCTCCATTCTGACTTCACACACCTCCATTCTGTGACTTCACACACCTTTATTTTTACTTCAGAAACATCCATTCTATGACTTCACACACCTCCTTTCTATGACTTCACAAACCTCCATTCTGTGACTTCACACACCTGCATTCTGAGTTCACACAATTCCATTCGGTGACTTCACAAACCCCCATTCTGTGACTTCACACACCTCCATTCTATGACCTCACACACCCTCATTCTATGATTTCATTCTTTCAATTCACACATCCATTTTGACTTCACACACCTACAATATATGACTTCAAAGACCTCAATTGTGTGACTTCACACACCTCCATTCTATGACTTCATACCGTACATTCTGTGACTTCACACACCTCCATTCTATGACCTCACCCACTTCCATTCTATAACTTCACACACCTCCATTCTGTGACTTTACACACCTCCATTCTGAGTTCACACACCTCCATTCTATGACTTCACACACCTCTATTTTGACTTCACACACCTCCATTCTATGACTTCACACACATCCATTCTGTGACTTCACCCACCTCCATTCTGTGACTTCACACACCTCCATTCTCCGACTTCAAACCCTCCAATTTGACTTCACATACCTCCATTCTATGACTTCACAAACCTCCTATCTGTGACTTCACCCACCTCCATTCTGTGACGTCACAAACCTCCAATCTATAATTTCACACACCTCCATTCTATGAATTCACACACCTCCATTTTATGACGTCACACACCTCCATTTTGACTTCGCACACCTCCATTATGTGACTTCACACACCTCCTATATGTGACTTCACACACCTCAATTCTATGACTTCACACACCTTCATTGTATGACTTCACACACCTCCATTCTATGACTTCACACACTTCCATTCTATGATTTCACATACCTTCCTGCTATCACTTCACACACCTCCATTCTGTGAATTCACACACCTCCATTCGGAGTTCACACACCTCCATTCTGTGACTTCACAAACCTCCATTCTATGATTTCACACACTTTCATTCTATGACTTCACACACCTCCATTTCACGACATCACACACATCCATTTCGACTTCTCACACCTCAATTCTGTGACTTCACACACCTCCATTGTCTGACTTCGCACACTTCCATTGTGACGTCACACACCTCCATACTATGAGTTCACAAACCTCCATTCTATGACTTCACACACCTCCATTCTGACTTCACACACCTACATTCTATGACTTCACACTCCTCCATTCTATGACTTCCCACACCTCCTTCCTATGACTTCACCCACCTCCATTCTATGACTTCACACCTCCATTCTGTCTTCACACAACTCCATTCTATGACTTCACACACCTCCATTATATGACTTCACACACCTCCATTCTATGACTTCAAAAACCTCCATTCTATGACTTCACACACCTCCATTCTGTGACTTCACACACTTCCATTGCGACGTCACACACCTCCATTCTATGAGTTCACACATCTCCATTCTATGACTTCACACACCTCCATTCTGACTTCACACACCTCCATTCTATGACTTCACAGACCTCGAATCTGTGACTTCACTCACCTCCACTCTATGACTTCACAGTCCTCCATTCTATGACTTCCCACACCTCCTTTCTATGACTTCACCCACCTCCATTCTATGACTTCACACCTCCATTCTGACTTCACACACCTCCATTCTGTGACTTCACACACCTCCATTATATGACTTCACACACCTCCATTCTATGACTTCACACACCTCCATTCTATGACTTCACACACCTCCATTCTGTGACTTCACACACCTCCATTCTATGACTTCACACACCTTCATTCTTACTTCACAAACATACATTCTATGACTTCACACACCTCCATTCTATGACTTCACACACCTCCATTCTTTGACTTCACACACCTCCATTCTGTGTTCACACACCTACATTCTGTCACTTCACACACCTACATTCTGAATTCACACAACTCTATTCTATGACTTCACACACCTCCATTCTTTGAGGTCACACACCTCCATTTTATGACTTCACACACTTTCATTCTTACTTTACAAACATCCATTCTATAATTTCACACACCTCCATTCTATGACTTCAAACACCTCCATTCTGTGACTTCACACACCTCCATTCTATGATTTCACACACCTCCATTCTGTGACTTGACACACCTCCATTTTATGACTTCACACACTTCCATTGTGACATCACACACCTCCATTCTTTGAGTTCACACACCTCCATTCTGACTTCACACACCTCCATTCTATGGCTTCACACACCTCCATTATGAATTCACACAGCTCCATTATGTGACTTCACAAAATTCCATTCTATGATTTCACACACCTCCATACTATGAATTCACACAACTCCATCTATGACTTCACACACCTCCATTCTGACTTCACACACCTCCATTCTATGACTTCACCCACCTCCATTCTGTGACTTCACCCACCTCCATTCTGTGACTTCACACACCTCCATTCTCCGACTTCACACCTCTCCAATTTGACTTCACATACCTCCATTCTATGACTTCACAAACCTCCTATATGTGACTTCACACACCTCAATTCTATGACTTCACACACCTTCATTGTATGACTTCACACACCTCCATTCTATGACTTCACACACTTCCATTCTATGATTTCACATACCTTCCTGCTATCACTTCACACACCTCCATTCTGTGAATTCACACACCTCCATTCGGAGTTCACACACCTCCATTCTGTGACTTCACAAACCTCCATTCTATGATTTCACACACTTTCATTCTATGACTTCACACACCTCCATTTCACGACATCACACACATCCATTTCGACTTCTCACACCTCAATTCTGTGACTTCACACACCTCCATTGTCTGACTTCGCACACTTCCATTGTGACGTCACACACCTCCATACTATGAGTTCACAAACCTCCATTCTATGACTTCACACACCTCCATTCTGACTTCACACACCTCCATTCTATGACTTCACACTCCTCCATTCTATGACTTCCCACACCTCCTTCCTATGACTTCACCCACCTCCATTCTATGACTTCACACCTCCATTCTGTGTTCACACACCTACATTCTGTCACTTCACACACCTACATTCTGAATTCACACAACTCTATTCTATGACTTCACACACCTCCATTCTTTGAGGTCACACACCTCCATTTTATGACTTCACACACTTTCATTCTTACTTTACAAACATCCATTCTATAATTTCACACACCTCCATTCTATGACTTCAAACACCTCCATTCTGTGACTTCACACACCTCCATTCTATGATTTCACACACCTCCATTCTGTGACTTGACACACCTCCATTTTATGACTTCACACACTTCCATTGTGACATCACACACCTCCATTCTTTGAGTTCACACACCTCCATTCTGACTTCACACACCTCCATTCTATGGCTTCACACACCTCCATTATGAATTCACACAGCTCCATTATGTGACTTCACAAAATTCCATTCTATGATTTCACACACCTCCATACTATGAATTCACACAACTCCATCTATGACTTCACACACCTCCATTCTGACTTCACACACCTCCATTCTATGACTTCACCCACCTCCATTCTGTGACTTCACCCACCTCCATTCTGTGACTTCACACACCTCCATTCTCCGACTTCACACCTCTCCAATTTGACTTCACATACCTCCATTCTATGACTTCACAAACCTCCTATATGTGACTTCACACACCTCAATTCTATGACTTCACACACCTTCATTGTATGACTTCACACACCTCCATTCTATGACTTCACACACTTCCATTCTATGATTTCACATACCTTCCTGCTATCACTTCACACACCTCCATTCTGTGAATTCACACACCTCCATTCGGAGTTCACACACCTCCATTCTGTGACTTCACAAACCTCCATTCTATGATTTCACACACTTTCATTCTATGACTTCACACACCTCCATTTCACGACATCACACACATCCATTTCGACTTCTCACACCTCAATTCTGTGACTTCACACACCTCCATTGTCTGACTTCGCACACTTCCATTGTGACGTCACACACCTCCATACTATGAGTTCACAAACCTCCATTCTATGACTTCACACACCTCCATTCTGACTTCACACACCTCCATTCTATGACTTCACACTCCTCCATTCTATGACTTCCCACACCTCCTTCCTATGACTTCACCCACCTCCATTCTATGACTTCACACCTCCATTCTGTCTTCACACAACTCCATTCTATGACTTCACACACCTCCATTATATGACTTCACACACCTCCATTCTATGACTTCAAAAACCTCCATTCTATGACTTCACACACCTCCATTCTGTGACTTCACACACTTCCATTGCGACGTCACACACCTCCATTCTATGAGTTCACACATCTCCATTCTATGACTTCACACACCTCCATTCTGACTTCACACACCTCCATTCTATGACTTCACAGACCTCGAATCTGTGACTTCACTCACCTCCACTCTATGACTTCACAGTCCTCCATTCTATGACTTCCCACACCTCCTTTCTATGACTTCACCCACCTCCATTCTATGACTTCACACCTCCATTCTGACTTCACACACCTCCATTCTGTGACTTCACACACCTCCATTCTATGACTTCACACACCTCCATTCTATGACTTCACACACCTCCATTCTGTGACTTCACACACCTCCATTCTATGACTTCACACACCTTCATTCTTACTTCACAAACATACATTCTATGACTTCACACACCTCCATTCTATGACTTCACACACCTCCATTCTTTGACTTCACACACCTCCATTCTGTGTTCACACACCTACATTCTGTCACTTCACACACCTACATTCTGAATTCACACAACTCTATTCTATGACTTCACACACCTCCATTCTTTGAGGTCACACACCTCCATTTTATGACTTCACACACTTTCATTCTTACTTTACAAACATCCATTCTATAATTTCACACACCTCCATTCTATGACTTCAAACACCTCCATTCTGTGACTTCACACACCTCCATTCTATGATTTCACACACCTCCATTCTGTGACTTGACACACCTCCATTTTATGACTTCACACACTTCCATTGTGACATCACACACCTCCATTCTTTGAGTTCACACACCTCCATTCTGACTTCACACACCTCCATTCTATGGCTTCACACACCTCCATTATGAATTCACACAGCTCCATTATGTGACTTCACAAAATTCCATTCTATGATTTCACACACCTCCATACTATGAATTCACACAACTCCATCTATGACTTCACACACCTCCATTCTGACTTCACACACCTCCATTCTATGACTTCACCCACCTCCATTCTGTGACTTCACCCACCTCCATTCTGTGACTTCACACACCTCCATTCTCCGACTTCACACCTCTCCAATTTGACTTCACATACCTCCATTCTATGACTTCACAAACCTCCATTCTGTGACTTCACCCTCCTCCATTCTGTGACTTCACAAACCTCCATTCTATGATTTCACACACCTCCATTCTATGACTTCACACACCTCCATTTTATGACGTCACACAGCTCCATTTTGACTTCACACACCTCCATTATGTGACTTCACACACCTCCCTTCTGTGACTTCGCACACCTCCATTCTATGACTTCACACACCTTCATTGTATGACTTCACACACCTCCATTCTATGACTTTACACACTTCCATTCTATGACTTCACATACCTTCATGCTATGACTTCACACACCTCCATTCTGTGACTTCACAAACCTCCATTCTATGATTTCACACACCTCCATTCTATGACTTCACACACCTCCATTATAGGACGTCACACACCTATATTTTGACTTCTCACACCTCCATTTTGTGACTTCACACACCTCCATTCTATGACTTCACACACTTCCATTGTGACGTCACACACCTCCATTTTATGAGTTCACACACCTCCATTCTATGACTTCACACACCTCCATTCTGACTTCACACACCTCCATTCTATGACTTCACAGACCTCGAATCTATGACTTCACTCACCTCCACTCTATGACTTCACACTCCTCCATTCTATGACTTCCCACACCTCCTGTCTAAGACTTCACCCACCTCCATTCTATGATTTCACACCTCCATTCTGACTTCACACACCTCCATTCTATGACTTCACACACCTCCATTATATGACTTCACACACCTCCATTCTATGACTTCACATACCTCCATTCTATGACTTCACACACCTCCATTCTGTGACTTCACACACCTCCATTCTATGACTTCACACACCTCCATTCTGTGACTTCACACACCTCCATTCTATGACTTCACACACCTTCATTCTTACTTCACAAACATACATTCTATGACTTCACACACCTCCATTGTGTGACTTCATACACCTCCATTATTTGACTTCACACACCTCCATTCTGTGTTCACACACCTCAATTCTGTGACTTCACACACCTCCATTTTTACTTCACATACCTCCATTCTATGACTTCACACACCTCCATTCTTTGACTTCACACACCTAAATTCTGAGTTGACACACCTCCATTCAGTGACTTCACACAACTCCATTCTGACTTCACACAGCTCCATTCTATGACTTAACACACCTTCATTCTTTCTTTACAAACATCCATTGTATAACTTCATACACCTCCATTCTATGACTTTACACACCTCCATTCTGTGACTTCACACAACTCCATTCTATGACTTCACACAACTCCATTCTGTGACTTCACACACCTCCAATCTATGACTTCACACACTTCCATTGTGACGTCACACAGCTCCATTCTGTGTCTTCACAAAACTCCATTCTATGATTTCACACCTTCATACTATGACTTCACACAACTCCATCTATGACTTCACACACCTCCATTCTGACTTCACACATCTCTATTTTATGACTTCGCACACCTCAATTCTGACATCACAAACCTCCATTCTATGACTTCACAGACCTCGAATCTGTGATTTCACTCACCTGCACTCTATGACTTCACGCTCCTCCATTCTATGAATTCCCACACCTCCTTTCTATGACTTCACCCGCCTCCAATCTATGACTACACACCTCCATTCTGACTTCACACACCTCCATTCTGTGACTTCACACACCTTTATTTTTACTTCAGAAACATCCATTCTATGACTTCACACACCTCCTTTCTATGACTTCACAAACCTCCATTCTGTGACTTCACACACCTGCATTCTGAGTTCACACAATTCCCTTCGGTGACTTCACAAACCCCCATTCTGTGACTTCACACACCTCCATTCTATGACCTCACACACCCTCATTCTATGATTTCATTCTTTCACTTCACACATGCATTTTGACTTCACATACCTACAATATATGACTTCAAAGACCTCCATTGTGTGACTTCACACACCTCCATTCTATGACTTCATACCGTACATTCTGTGACTTCACACACCTCCATTCTATGACTTCACCCACTTCCATTCTATAACTTCACACACCTCCATTCTGTGACTTTACACACCTCCATTGTGAGTTCACACACCTCCATTCTATGACTTCACACACCTCTATTTTGACTTCAAACACCTCCATTCTATGACTTCACACACATCCATTCTGTGACTTCACCCACCTCCATTCTGTGACTTCACACACCTCCATTCTCTGACTTCAAACCCTCCAATTTGACTTCACATACCTCCATTCTATGACTTCACAAACCTCCTATCTGTGACTTCACCCACCTCCATTCTGTGACGTCACAAACCTCCAATCTATAATTTCACACACCTCCATTCTATGAATTCACACACCTCCATTTTGTGACGTCACACACCTCCATTTTGACTTCGCACACCTCCATTATGTGACTTCACACACCTCCCATATGTGACTTCACACACCTCAATTCTATGACTTCACACACCTTCATTGTATGACTTCACACACCTCCATTCTATGACTTCACACACTTCCATTCTATGATTTCACATACCTTCCTGCTATCACTTCACACACCTCCATTCTGTGAATTCACACACCTCCATTCGGAGTTCACACACCTCCATTCTGTGACTTCACAAACCTCCATTCTATGATTTCACACACTTTCATTCTATGACTTCACGCACCTCCATTTTACGACATCACACACATCCATTTCGACTTCTCACACCTCAATTCTGTGACTTCACACACCTCCATTGTCTGACCTCGCACACTTCCATTGTGACGTCACACACCTCCATACTATGAGTTCACAAACCTCCATTCCATGACTTCACACACCTCCATTCTGACTTCACACACCTCCATTCTATGACTTCACACTCCTCCATTCTATGACTTCCCACACCTCCTTCCTATGACTTCACCCACCTCCATTCTATGACTTCACACCTCCATTCTGACTTCACACAACTCCATTCTATGACTTCACACACCTCCATTATATGACTTCACACACCTCCATTCTATGACTTCACACACCTCCATTCTATGACTTCACACACCTCCATTCTGTGACTTCACACACTTCCATTGCGACGTCACACACCTCCATTCTATGAGTTCACACATCTCCATTCTATGACTTCACACACCTCCATTCTGACTTCACACACCTCCATTCTATGACTTCACAGACCTCGAATCTGTGACTTCACTCACCTCCACTCTATGACTTCACAGTCCTCCATTCTATGACTTCCCACACCTCCTTTCTATGACTTCACCCACCTCCATTCTATGACTTCACACCTCCATTCTGACTTCACACACATCCATTCTGTGACTTCACACACCTCCATTATATGACTTCACACACCTCCATTCTATGACTTCACACACCTCCATTCTATGACTTCACACACCTCCATTCTGTGACTTCACACACCTCCATTCTATGACTTCACACACCTTCATTCTTACTTCACAAACATACATTCTATGACTTCACACACCTCCATTCTATGACTTCACACACCTCCATTCTTTGACTTCACACACCTCCATTCTGTGTTCACACACCTACATTCTGTCACTTCACACACCTACCTTCTGACTTCACACAACTCTATTCTATGACTTCACACACCTCCATTCTTTGAGGTCACACACCTCCATTTTATGACTTCACACACTTTCATTCTTACTTTACAAACATCCATTCTATAATTTCACACACCTCCATTCTATGACTTCAAACACCTCCATTCTGTGACTTCACACACCTCCATTCTATGATTTCACACACCTCCATTCTGTGACTTGACACACCTCCATTTTATGACTTCACACACTTCCATTGTGACATCACACACCTCCATTCTTTGAGTTCACACACCTCCATTCTGACTTCACACACCTCCATTCTATGGCTTCACACACCTCCATTATGAATTCACACAGCTCCATTATGTGACTTCACAAAATTCCATTCTATGATTTCACACACCTCCATACTATGAATTCACACAACTCCATCTATGACTTCACACACCTCCATTCTGACTTCACACACCTCCATTCTATGACTTCACCCACCTCCATTCTGTGCCTTCACCCACCTCCATTCTGTGACTTCACACACCTCCATTCTCCGACTTCACACCTCTCCAATTTGACTTCACATACCCCCATTCTATGACTTCACAAACCTCCATTCTGTGACTTCACCCACCTCCATTCTGTGACTTCACAAACCTCCATTCTATGATTTCACACACCTCCATTCTATGACTTCACACACCTCCATTTTATGACGTCACACAGCTCCATTTTGACTTCACACACCTCCATTATGTGACTTCACACACCTCCCTTCTGTGACTTCGCACACCTCCATTCTATGTCTTCACACACCTTCATTGTATGACTTCACACACCTCCATTCTATGACTTTACACACTTCTATTCTATGATTTCACATACCTTCATGCTATGACTTCACACACCTCCATTCTGTGACTTCACAAACCTCCATTCTATGATTTCACACACCTCCATTCTATGACTTCACACACCTCCATTATAGGACGTCACACACCTATATTTTGACTTCTCACACCTCCATTCTGTGACTTCACACACCTCCATTCTATGACTTCACACACTTCCATTGTGACGTCACACACCTCCATTTTATGAGTTCACACACCTCCATTCTATGACTTCACACACCTCCATTCTGACTTCACACACCTCCATTTTATGACTTCACAGACCTCGAATCTATGACTTCACTCACCTCCACTCTATGACTTCACACTCCTCCATTCTATGACTTCCCACACCTCCTTTCTAAGACTTCACCCACCTCCATTCTATGACTTCACACCTCCATTCTGACTTCACACACCTCCATTCTATGACTTCACACACCTCCATTATATGACTTCACACACCTCCATTCTATGACTTCACATACCTCCATTCTATGACTTCACACACCTCCATTCTCTGACTTCACACACCTCCATTCTATGACTTCACACACCTTCATTCTTACTTCACAAACATACATTCTATGACTTCACACACCTCCATTGTATGACTTCATACACCTCCATTATTTGACTTCACACACCTCCATTCTGTGTTCACACACCTCAATTCTGTGACTTCACACACCTCCATTTTTACTTCACATACCTCCATTCTATGACTTCACACACCTCCATTCTTTGACTTCACACACCTAAATTCTGAGTTGACACACCTCCATTCAGTGACTTCACACAACTCCATTCTGACTTCACACAGCTCCATTCTATGACTTAACACACCTTCATTCTTTCTTTACAAACATCCATTGTATAACTTCATACACCTCCATTCTATGACTTTACACACCTCCATTCTGTGACTTCACACAACTCCATTCTATGACTTCACACAACTCCATTCTGTGACTTCACACACCTCCAATCTATGACTTCACACACTTCCATTGTGACGTCACACAGCTCCATTCTGTGTCTTCACAAAACTCCATTCTATGATTTCACACCTTCATACTATGTCTTCACACAACTCCATCTATGACTTCACACACCTCCATTCTGACTTCACACATCTCTATTTTATGACTTCGCACACCTCAATTCTGACATCACAAACCTCCATTCTATGACTTCACAGACCTCGAATCTGTGATTTCACTCACCTGCACTCTATGACTTCACGCTCCTCCATTCTATGAATTCCCACACCTCCTTTCTATGACTTCACCCGCCTCCAATCTATGACTACACACCTCCATTCTGACTTCACACACCTCCATTCTGTGACTTCACACACCTTTATTTTTACTTCAGAAACATCCATTCTATGACTTCACACACCTCCTTTCTATGACTTCACAAACCTCCATTCTGTGAATTCACACACCTGCATTCTGAGTTCACACAATTCCCTTCGGTGACTTCACAAACCCCCATTCTGTGACTTCACACAACTCCATTCTATGACTTCACACAACTCCATTCTGTGACTTCACACACCTCCATTCTATGACTTCACACACCTCTATTTTGACTTCAAACACCTCCATTCTATGACTTCACACACACCCATTCTGTGACTTCACCCACCTCCATTCTGTGACTTCACACACCTCCATTCTCTGACTTCAAACCCTCCAATTTGACTTCACATACCTCCATTCTATGACTTCACAAACCTCCTATCTGTGACTTCACCCACCTCCATTCTGTGACGTCACAAACCTCCAATCTATAATTTCACACACCTCCATTCTATGAATTCACACACCTCCATTTTATGACGTCACACACCTCCATTTTGACTTCGCACACCTCCATTATGTGACTTCACACACCTCCTATATGTGACTTCACACACCTCAATTCTATGACTTCACACACCTTCATTGTATGACTTCACACACCTCCATTCTATGACTTCACACACTTCCATTCTATGATTTCACATACCTTCCTGCTATCACTTCACACACCTCCATTCTGTGAATTCACACACCTCCATTCGGAGTTCACACACCTCCATTCTGTGACTTCACAAACCTCCATTCTATGATTTCACACACTTTCATTCTATGACTTCACACACCTCCATTTTACGACATCACACACATCCATTTCGACTTCTCACACCTCAATTCTGTGACTTCACACACCTCCATTGTCTGACTTCGCACACTTCCATTGTGACGTCACACACCTCCATACTATGAGTTCACAAACCTCCATTCTATGACTTCACACACCTCCATTCTGACTTCACACACTCCATTCTATAACTTCACACTCCTCCATTCTATGACTTCCCACACCTCCTTCCTATGACTTCACCCACCTCCATTCTATGACTTCACACCTCCATTCTGACTTCACACAACTCCATTCTATGACTTCACACACCTCCATTATATGACTTCACACACCTCCATTCTATGACTTCACACACCTCCATTCTATGACTTCACACACCTCCATTCTGTGACTTCACACACCTCCATTCTTTGAATTCACACACCTAAATTCTGATTTGACACACCTCCATTCATTGATTTCACACACCTCCATTTTGACTTCACACAGCTCCATTCTATGACTTCACACAACTTCATTCTTTCTTTACAAACATCCATTCTATTACTTCATACACCTCCATTCTATGACTTCACACACCTCCATTGTATGACTTCATACACCTCCATTCTTTGACTTCACACACCTCCATTCTGTGTTCACACACCTCAATTCTGTGACTTCACACACCTCCATTTTTACTTCACACACCTCCATTCTATGACTTCACACACCTCCATTCTATGACTTCACACACCTCCATTCTTTGACTTCACACACCTAAATTCTGAGTTAACACACCTCCATTCATTGACTTCACACAACTCCATTCTGACTTCACACAGCTCCATTCTATGACTTCACACACCTCCATTCTTTGACGTCACACACCTCCATTCTATGACTTCACACACCTTCATTCTTTCTTTACAAACATCCATTCTATAACTTCGTACACCTCCATTCTATGACTTTACACACCTCCATTCTGTGACTTCACACAATTCCATTCTATGACTTCACACACCTCCATTCTGTGACTTCACACACCTCCAATCTATGACTTCAGACACTTCCATTGTGACGTCACACAGCTCCATTCTGTGTCTTCACAAAACTCCATTCTATGATTTCACACACCTTCATACTATGACTTCACACAATTCCATCTATGACTTCACACACCTCCATTCTGACTTCGTAGACCTCTATTCTATGACTTCGCACACCTCCATTCTGACATCACAAACCTCCATTCTATGACTTCACAGACCTCGAATCTGTGATTTCTCTCACCTGCACTCTATGACTTCACGCTCCTCCATTCTATGAATTCCCACACCTCCTTTCTATGACTTCACCCGCCTCCAATCTATGACTACACACCTCCATTCTGACTTCACACACCTCCATTCTGTGACTTCACACACCTCCATTCTATGACTTCACACACCTTTATTTTTACTTCAGAAACATCCATTCTATGACTTCACACACCTCCTTTCTATGACTTCACAAAACTCCATTCTGTGACTTCACACACCTCCATTCTGAGTTCACACAATTCCATTCGGTGACTTCACACACCTCCATTCAGACTTCACACACCTCCATTCTGTGACTTCACACACTTCCATTCTATGACTTCACACACCCCCATTCTGTGACTTCACACACCTCCATTCTATGACCTCACACACCCTCATTCTATGATTTCACATGCATCCATTCTATGACTTCACACATCCATTTTGACTTCACATACCTACAATATATGACTTCAAACACCTCAATTGTGTGCCTTCACACACCTCCATTCTATGACTTCATACCGTACATTCTGTGACTTCACACACCTCCATTCTATGACTTCACCCACTTCCATTCTATAACTTCACACACCTCCATTCTGTCACTTTACACACCTCCATTCTGAGTTCACACACCTCCAATCTGTGACGTCACACACCTCCATTTTGTTACTTCCCACACCTCTATTCTGTGACTTCACACACCTCCATTCTATGACTTCACACACCTCTATTTTGACTTCACACACCTCCATTCTATGACTTCACACACCTCCATTCTGTGACTTCACCCACCTCCATTCTGTGACTTCACACACCTCCATTCTCTGACTTCAAACCCTCCAATTTGACTTCACATACCTCCATTCTATGACTTCACGAACCTCCTATCTGTGACTTCAACCACCTCCATTCTGTGACGTCACAAACCTCCAATCTATAATTTCACACACCTCCATTCTATGAATTCACACACCTCCATTTTATAACGTCACACAACTCCATTTTGACTTCGCACACCTCCATTATGTGACTTCACACACCTCCCATCTGTGACTTCACACACCTCCATTCTATGACTTCACACACCTTCATTGTATGACTTCACACACCTCCATTTTATGACTTCACACACTTCCATTCTATGATTTCACATACCTTCATGCTATGACTTCACACACCTCCATTCTGTGAATTCACACACCTCCATTCGGAGTTCACACACACTTCCATTTTATGACTTCACACACCTCCATTTTAGGACGTCACACACCTCCATTTCGATTTCTCACACCTCCATTCTGTGACTTCACACACCTCCATTGTCTGACTTCGCACACTTCCATTGTGACGTCACACACCTCCATTCTATGACTTCACACACCTCCATTCTGACTTCACACACCTCCATTCTGACTTCACACACCTCCATTCTATGACTTCACACTCCTCCGTTCTATGACTTCCCACACCTCCTTCCTATGACTTCACCCACCTCCATTCTATGACTTCACACCTCCATTCTGACTTCACACAACTCCATTCTATGACTTCACACACCTCCATTATATGACTTCTCACACCTCCATTCTATGACTTCACACACCTCCATTCTATGACTTCACACACCTCCATTCTGTGAGTTCACACACCTCCATTCTTTGAATTCACACACCTAAATTCTGAGTTGACACACCTCCATTCAGTGACTTCACACACCTCCATTCTGACTTCACACAGCTCCATTCTATGACTTCACACAACTTCATTCTTTCTTTACAAACATCCATTCTATAACTTCATACACCTCCATTCTATGACTTTACACACCTCCACTCTGTGACTTCACACAACTCCATTCTATGACTTCACACACCTCCATTCTGTGACTTCACACACCTCCATTCTATGACTTCACACACTTCCATTGCGACGTCACACACCTCCATTCTATGAGTTCACACACCTCCATTCTGACTTCACACACCTCCATACTATGACTTCACACACCTCCATTCTGAATTCACACAGCTCCATTCTGTGTCTTCACAAAACTCCATTCTATGATTTCACACACCTCCATTCTGACATCACACACCTCCATTCTATGACTTCACAGACCTCAAGTTTGTGATTTCACTCACCTGCACTCTATGACTTCACGCTCCTCCATTCTATGAATTCCTACACCTCTTTTCTATGACTTCACCCGTCTCCAATCTATGACTACACACATCCATTCTGACTTCATACACCTCCATTCTGTGACTCACACACCTCCATTCTATGACTTCACACACCTTCATTTTTACTTCAGAAACATCCATTCTATGACTTAACACAGCTCCATTCTATGACTTTACAAACCTACATTCTGTGACTTCACACACATACATTCTGAGTTGACACAACTCCATTCGGTGACTTCACACACCTCCATTCAGACTTCACACACCTCCATTCTGTGACTTCACACACTTCCATTCGATGACTTCACACACCTCCATTCTATGACTTCACACAACCCCATTCTGTGATTTCACACACATCCATTCTATGACCTCACACACCCTCATTCTATGATTTCACACACATCCATTCTATGACTTCACACATCCATTTTGAGTTCACACACCTCCAATATATGACTTCAAACACCTCAACTGTGTGACTTCGCACACCTCCATTCTATCACTTCATACCGTCCCTTCTGTGACTTCACACACCTCCATTCTATGACTTCACACACTTCCATTCTATGACTTCACACACCTCCAATCTGTGACTTTACACACCTTCATTCTGACTTCACACACCTCCATTCTATGATTTCACACACCTCCATTCTGACTTCACACACCTCCATTCTATGACTTCGCACACCTCTATTGTGACTTCACACACCTCCATTCTGTGACGTCACACACCTCCATTCTGTGACTTCCCACACCTCTATTATGTGACTTCACACACCTCCATTTTATGACTTCACACCTCCATTCTATGACTTCACACACCTCCATTTTGACTTCACACCTCCATTCTATGACTTCACACACCTCCATTCTGACTTCACACACCTCCATTCTATGACTTCGCACACCTCTATTGTGACTTCACACACCTCCATTCTGTGACTTCACACAACTCCATTCGATGACTTCACAAACCTACATTCTTTGACTTCACACACCTCCATTTTGACTTCACACACCTCCATTCTGTGACTTCACACACTTACTTATATTTGTGACTTCTCACACCACCTTTTTGACTTCGCACATCTCCATTCTGTGACTTCACACACCTCTATTCTATGACTTCACACAGGTCCATTCTGTGAATTCACCCACCTCCATTCTGTGACTTCACACACCTCCATTCTCCGACTTCACACCCCTCCAATTTGACTTCACATACCTTCATTCTATGACTTCACAAACCTCCATTCTGTGTCTTCACACACCTCCATTTTGTGACTTCACAAACCTCCATTCTATTACTTCACACACTTCAGTTGTGACGTCACACACCTCCATTCTATGAGTTCACACACCTCCATTCTATGACTTTACACACCTCCATTCTATGACTTCACACACCTTAATTTTTACTTCAGAAACATCCATTCTATGACTTCACACACCTCCTTTCTATGACTTCACAAACCTCCATTCTGTGACTTCACACACCTCCATTCTGAGTTCACACAATTCCATTCGGTGACTTCATACACCTCCATTCAGACTTCACTCACCTCCATTCTGTGACTTCACACACTTCCATTCTATGACTTCACACACCCCCATTCTGTGACTTCACACACCTCCATTCTATGACCTCACACACCCTCATTCTATGATTTCACACACATCCATTCTATGACTTCACACATCCATTTTGACTTCACACACCTCCAATATATGACTTCACACACCTCAATTGTGTGACTTCACACACCTCAATTCTATGACTTCATACCGTCCATTCTGTGACTTCACACACCTCGATTCTATGACTTCACACACGTCCATTCTATGACTTCACACACCTCCATTCTGTGACTTTACACACCTCCATTCTGAGTTCACACACCTCCAATCTGTGACGTCACACACCTCCATTCTATGACTTCCCACACCTCCTTTCTATGACTTCACCCACCTCCATTCTATGACTTCACACATCCATTCTGAATTCACACACCTCCATTCTGTGACTTCACACACCTCCATTCTGTGACTTCACACACCTCCATTCTATGACTTCACACACTTCCATTGTGACCTCACAAACCTCCATTCTATGAGTTCACACACCTCCATTCTATGACTTCACACATCTCCATTCTGACTTCACACACCTCCATTCTATCACTTCACACACCTCCATTCTGTGACTTCACTCACCTCCACTCTATGACTTCACACTCCTCCATTCTAGGACTTCACACACCTCCTTTCTATGACTTCACCCACCTCCATTCTATGACTTCAAACCTCCATTCTGACTTCACACACCTCCATTCTGTGACTTCACACACCTCCATTATATGACTTCACACACCTCCATTCTATGACTTCACACACCTCCATTATGTGACTTCACCCACCTCCATTCTGTGACTTCACACACCTCCACTCTGTGACTTCACAAACCTCCATTCTATGACTTCACACACTTCCATTGTGACGTCAAACACCTCCATTCTATGAGTTCACACACCTCCATTCAATGACTTCACACACCTCCAATCTGACTTCACACACCTCTGTTCTACGACTTCGCAAACCTACATTCTGATTTCACACACCTCCATTCTATGACGTCATTTACCTCCACTCTATGAATTCACACTTCTACTTTCTATGACTTCCCACAACTAATTTCTATGACTTCACCCACCTCCATTGTATGACTTCACACCTCCATTCTGACTTCACACACCTCCATTCTGTGACTTCACAAACCTCCATTCTATGATTTCACACACCTCCATTCTATGACTTCACACACCTCCATTCTGTGACTTCACACACCTCCATTCTGAGTTCAAACACCTCCATTTTATGACTTCACAAACCACCATTCTATGAATTCACACACCTCCATTCTATGACTTCACACAACTCAATTTCAGGACGTCACACCCCTCAATTTTGACTTCACACACCTCCATTCTGTGACTTCACACACCTCCATTCTATGACTTCACACACTTCCATTCTGACTTCACACACCTCCATTCTATGAGTTCACAAACCTCCATTCTATGAATTCACACACCTCCATTCTATGACTTCACACAACTCAATTTCAGGACGTCACACCCCTCAATTTTGACTTCACACACCTCCATTCTGTGACTTCACACACCTCCATTCTATGACTTCACACACCTCCATTCTATGACTTCACAGACCTCCATTCTGACTTCACACACCTCCATTCTATGACTTCACAGACCTCGAATCTGTGACTTCACTCACCTCCACTCTATGACTTCACAGTCCTACATTCTATGACTTCCCACACCTCCTTTCTATGACTTCACCCATCTACATTCTATGACTTCACACCTCCATTCTGTGATTTCACACACCTCCATTATATGAGTTCACACAGCTCCATTCTATGACTTCACACACCTCCATTCTGTGACTTCACACACCTCCATTCTATGACTTCACACACCTTCATTCTTACTTCACAAAAATACATTCTATGACTTCACACACCTCCATTCTATGACTTCACACACCTCCATTCTTTGACTTCACACACCTCCATTCTGTGTTCACACACCTACATTCTGTCACTTCACACACCTCCATTCTGACTTCACACATCTCCATTCTATGACTTCACACACCTCCATTCTTTGACGTCACACACCTCCATTTTATGACTTCACACACCTTCATTCTTACTTTACAAACATCCATTCTATAACTTCACACACCTCCATTGTATGACTTCAAACACCTCCATTCTGTGACTCCACACACCTCCATTCTATGACTTCACACACCTCCATTCTGTGACTTCACACACCTCCATTTTATGACTTCACACACTTCCATTGTGACGTCACACACCTCCATTCTTTGAGTTCACACACCTCCATTCTGACTTCACACACCTCCATTCTATGGCTTCACACACCTCCATCTGAATTCACACAGCTCCATTCTGTGACTTCACAAAATTCCATTCTATGATTTCACACACCTCCATACTATGAATTCACACAACTCCATCTATGACTTCACACACCTCCATTCTGACTTCACATTCCTCTATTCTATGACTTCGCACACCTCCATTCTGACATCACACACCTCCATTCTATGACTTCATACCCGTCCATTCTGTGACTTCACCCACCTCCATTCTGTCACTTCACACACCTCCATTCTCCGACTTCAAACCCTCCAATTTGACTTCACATACCTCCATTCTATGACTTCACAAACCTCCATTCTGTGACTTCACCCACCTCCATTCTGTGATTTCACAAACCCATTCTATGATTTCACACACCTCCATTTTATGACGTCACACACCTCCATTTTATGACGTCACACACCTCCATTTTGAATTCACACACCTCCCTTCTGTGACTTCACACACCTCCATTCTATGACTTCACACACCTTCATTGTATGACTTCACACACCTCCATTCTATGACTTCACACACTTCTATTCTATGATTTTACATACCTTCATGCTATGACTTCACACACCTCCATTCTGTGAATTGACACACCTCCATTCGGAGTTCACACAACTCCATTCTGTGACTTCACAAACCTCCATTCTATGATTTCACACACCTCCATTCTATGAATTCACACACCTCCATTTTACGACGTCACACACCTCTATTTTGACTTCTCACACCTCCATTCTGTGACTTCACACACCTCCATTCTATGACTTCACACACTTCCATTGTGACGTCACACACCTCCATATTATGAGTTCACACACCTCCATTCTATGACTTCACACACCTCCATTCTGACTTCACACACCTCCATTCTATGACTTCACAGACCTCGAATCTATGACTTCACTCACCTCCACTCTATGACTTCACACTCCTCCATTCTATGACTTCCCACACCTCCTTTCTAAGACTTCACCCACCTCCATTCTATGACTTCACACCTCCATTCTGACTTAATACACCTCCATTCTATGACTTCACACACCTCCATTGTATGACTTCACACACCTCCATTGTATGACTTCACACACCTCCATTCTATGACTTCACACACCTCCATTCTGTGACTTCACACACCTCCATTCTATGATTTCACACACCTTCATTCTTACTTCACAAACATACATTGTATGACTTCACACACCTCCATTGTATGACTTCACACACATCCATTCTTTGACTTCACACACCTCCCTTCTGTGTTCACACACCTCAATTCTCTCACTTCACACACCTCCATTCTTACTTCACACACCTCCATTCTATGACTTCACACACCTCCATTCTGAATTCACACAGCTCCATTCTGTGTCTTCACAAAACTCCATTCTATGATTTCACACACCTCCATACTATGACTTCACACAACTCCATCTATGACTTCACACACCTCCATTCTTACTTCACTCACCTCTATTCTATGACTTCGCACACCTCCATTCTGACATCACACACCTCCATTCTTTGATTTCACAGACCTCGAATCTGTGATTTCAATCACCTGCACTCTATGACTTCACGCTCCTCCATTCTATGAATTCCCACACCTCCTTTCTGTGACTTCACCCACCTCCAATCTGACTACACACCTGCATTCTGACTTTACACACCTCCATTCTGTGACTACACACACCTCCATTCTATGACTTCACACACCTTTATTTTTACTTCAGAAACATCCATTCTATGACTTCGCACACCTCCTTTCTATGACTTCACAAACCTCCATTCTGTGACTTCACACACCTCCATTCTGTGTTCACACAATTCCTTTCAGTGACTTCACACACCTCCATTCAGACTTCACACACCTCCATTCTGTGACTTCACAAACTTCTATTCTATGACTTCACACACCCCATTCTGTGACTTCATACACCTCCATTCTATGACCTCACAACCCCTCATTCTATGATTTCACACACATCCATTCTATGACTTCACACATCCATTTTGACTTCACACACCTCCAATATATGACTTCAACACCTCAACTGTGTGACTTCATACACCTCCATTCTATGACTTCATACCGTCCATTCTGTGACTTCACACACCTCCATTCTATGACTTCACACACTTCCATTCTATGACTTCACACACCTCCATTCTTTGACTTCACACACCTCTATTCTGAGTTCACACACCTCCATTCTGTGACTTCACAAACCTCCATTCTATGATTTCACACACCTCCATTCTATGACTTCACACACCTCCATTTAAGGACGTCACACACTTTCATTTTGACTTCACAGACCTCGATTCTGTGAATTCACACATCTCCATTCTATGACATCACACACTTCCATTGTGACGTCACACACCTCCATTCTATGAGTTCACACACCTCCATTTTAGGATGTCACACACCTCCATTTTGACTTCACACACCTCCATTCTGTGACTTCACACACCTCCATTCTATGACTTCACACACTTCCATTGTGACGTCACACACCTCCATTCTATGAGTTCACAAACCTTATTCTATGTCTTCGCCCACCTCCATTCTGACTTCACACACCTCCATTCTATGACTTCACAGACCTCGAATCTGTGACTTCACTCACCACCACTCTATGACTTCATACTCCCCATTCTATGACTTCACACACCTCCTTTCTATGACTTCACCCACCTCCATTCTATGACTTCACACCTACATTCTGACTTCACACACCTCCATTCTGTGACTTCACACACCTCCATGATATGACTTCACACACCTCTATTCTATGACTTCACACACCTCCATTCTGTGACTTCATACACCTCCATTATGTGACTTCACACACCTCCCTTCGGTGACTTCACACACCTCCATTCTATGACTTCACACACCTTCATTGTATGACTTCACACACCTCCATTCTATGACTTCACACACTTCCATTCTATGATTTCACATACCTCCATGCTATGACTTCACACACCTCCATTCTGTGACTTCACACACCTCCATTCTGAGTTCACACACCTCCATTCTGTGACTTCACAAACCTCCATTCTATGATTTCACACACCTCCAATCTATGACTTCACACACCTCCATTTTAGGACGTCACACACCTCCATTCTGACTTCACAGACCTCCATTCTGTGACTTCACACATCTCCATTCTATGACTTCACACATTTCCATTGTGACGTCACACACCTCCATTCTATGAGTTCACACACCTCCACTCTATGACTTCACACACCTCCATTTTAGGACGTCACACACCTCCATTCTGATTTCACACATTTCCATTTTATGACTTCACACACCTCCATTCTGTGACTTCACACATCTCCATTCTCCAACTTCACACCTCTCCAATTGGAATTCACATACCTCCATTCTATGACTTCACAAACCTCCATTCTGTGATTTCACACACCTCCATACTATGACTTCACACAACTGCATCTATGACTTCACACACCTCCATTCTGACTTCGTAGACCTCTATTCTATGACTTCGCACACCTCCATTCTGACATCACACACCTCCATTCTATGATTTCACAGACCTCGAATCTGTGATTTCAATCACCTGCACTCTATGACTTCACGCTCCTCCATTCTATGAATTCCCACACCTCCTTTCTATGACTTCACCCACCTCCAATCTGACTACACACCTGCATTCTGACTTTACACACCTCCATTCTGTGACTACACACACCTCCATTCTATGACTTCACACACCTTTATTTTTACTTCAGAAACATCCATTCTATGACTTCGCACACCTCCTTTCTATGACTTCACAAACCTCCATTCTGTGACTTCACACACCTCCATTCTGTGTTCACACAATTCCTTTCAGTGACTTCACACACCTCCATTCAGACTTCACACACCTCCATTCTGTGACTTCACACACCTCCATTCTATGATTTCACACCCTTCCATTGTGACGTCACACACCTCCATTCTATGAATTCACAGACCTCCATTCTATGACTTCACACACCTCCATTCTGACTTCACACACCTCCATTCTATGACTTCACAGACCTCAAATCTGTGACTTCACTCACTTCACTCTATGACTTCACACTCCTCCATTCTATGACTTCCCACACCTCCTTTCTATGACTTTACACACATCCATTCTATGACTTCACACACCTCCATTCTATGACTTCACACACCTCCATTCTCTGACTTCACACACCTCCATTCTATGACTTCACACACCGTCATTCTTACTTCACAAACATACATTCTATGACTTCACACAAATCCATTCTATGACTTCACACACCTCCATTCTGTGACTTCACACACCTCCATTCTTTGACTTCACACACCTAAATTCTGAGTTGACACACCTCCATTCAGTGACTTCACACACCTCCATTCTGACTTCACACAGCTCCATTCTATGACTTCACACAACTTCATTCTTTCTTTACAAACATCCATTCTGTAACTTCATACACCTCCATTCTATGACTTTACACACCTCCATTCTGTGACCTCACACAAATCCATTCTATGACTTCACACACCTCCATTCTGTGACTTCACACACCTCCATTCTATGACTTCACACACTTCCATTGTGACGTCACACACCTCCATTCTATGAGTTCACACTCCTCCATTCTGACTTCACACACCTCCATTCTATGACTTCACACACCTCCATTCTGAATTCACACAGCTCCATTCTGTGTCTTCACAAAACTCCATTCTATGATTTCACACACCGCCATTCTGACATCACACACCTCCATTCTATGAATTCACAGACCTCAAATCTGTGATTTCACTCACCGGCACTCTATGACTTCACGCTCCTCCATTCTATGAATTCCCACACCTCCTTTCTATGACTTCACCCGTCTCCAATCTATGACTACACACATCCATTCTGACTTCACACACCTCCATTCTGTGACTTCACACACCTCCATTCTATGACTTCACACACCTTCATTTTTACTTCAGAAACATCCATTCTATGACTTCACACACATCCGTTCTATGACTTTACAAACCTCCATTCTTTGACTTCACACACCTCAATTCTGAGTTCACACAACTCCATTCGTTGACTTCACACACCTCCATTCAGACTTCACACACCTCCATTCTGTGCCTTCACACACTTCCATTCGATGACTTCACACACCTCCATTCTATGACTTCACACACCCCCATTCTGTGACTTCACACACCTCCATTCTATGACCTCACACACCCTCATTCTATGATTTCACACACATCCATTCTATGACTTCACACATCCATTTTGAGTTCACACACCTCCAATATATGATTGCAAACACCTCAATGTGTGACTTCACACACCTCCATTCTATCAGTTCATACCGTCCCTTCTGTGACTTCACACATCTCCATTCTATGACTTCACACACTTCCATTCTATGACTTCACACACCTCCAATCTGTGACTTTACACACCTCCATTCTGAGTTCACACACCTCCATTCTGTGACGTCACACACCCACATTCTGTGACTTCCCACACCTCTATTCTGTGACTTCACACACCTCCATTCTATGACTTCACACACCTCTATTCTGACTTCACACACCTCCATTCTATGACTTCACACACCTCCATTCTTACTTCACACACCTCCATTCTATGACTTCGCAAACCTCTATTGTGACTTCACACAACTCCATTCTGTGACTTCACACAACTCCATTCGATGACTTCACAAACCTACATTCTTTGACTTCACACACCTCTATTTTGACTTCACACACCTCCATTCTGTGACTTCACACACTTACTTACATTTGTGACTTCTCACACCACCTTTTTGACTTCGCACATCTCCATTCTATGACTTCACACAGGTCCATTCTGTGAATTCACCCACCTCCATTCTGTGACTTCACACACCTGCATTCTCCGACTTCACACCCCTCCCATTTGACTTCACATACCTCCTTTCTATGACTTCACAAACCTCCATTCTGTGACTTCACACACCTCCATTCTGTGACTTCACAAAGTTCCATTCTATTACTTCACACACTTCAGTTGTGACGTCACACACCTCCATTCTATGAGTTCACACACCTCCATTCTATGGCTTTACACACCTCCATTCTATGACTTCACACATCTTTATTTTTACTTCAGAAACATCCATTCTATGACTTCACACACCTCCTTTCTATGACTTCACAAACCTCCATTCTGTGACTTCACACACCTCCATTCTGAGTTCACACAATTCCATTCGGTGACTTCACACACCTCCATTCAGACTTCACACACCTCCATTCTGTGACTTCACACACTTCCATTCTGTGACTTCACACACCCCCATTCTGTGACTTCACACACCTCCATTCTATGACCTCACACACCCTCATTCTATGATTTCCCACGCATCCAGTCTATGACTTCACACATCCATTTTGATTTCACATACCTCCAATATATGACTTCAAACACCTCAATTGTGTGACTTCACACACCTCCATTCTATGACTTCATAACGTACATTCTGTGACTTCACACACCTCCATTCTATGACTTCACCCACTTCCATTCTATGACTTCACACACCTCTATTTTGACGTCACACACCTCCATTCTGTGACTTCCCACACTTCTATTCTGTGACTTCACACACCTCCATTCTATGACTTCACACACCTACATTCTATGAAATCACACACCTCCATTCTGTGACTTCACACACCTCCATTTTGACTTCGCACACCTCCATTATGTGACTTCACACATCTCCATTCTATGACTTCACACACTTCCATTCTATGACTTCACACACCTCCAGTCAGTGACTTCCACACCTCTATTCTGTGACTTCACACACCTCCACTCTATGACTTCACACTCCTCCATTCTATGACTTCCCACACCTCCTTTCTATGACTTCACTCACCTCCATTCTATGACTTCACACCTCCATTCTGACTTCACACACCTCCATTCTGTGATTTCACACCTCCATTCTGACATCACACACCTCCATTCTGTGACTTCACACACTTCCATTCTATGACTTCACACACCCCCATTCTGTGACTTCACACACCTCCATTCTATGACCTCACACACCCTCATTCTATGATTTCACACACATCCATTCTATGACTTCACACATCCATTTTGAGTTCACACACCTCCAATATATGATTTCAAACACCTCAATGTGTGACTTCACACACCTCCATTCTATCAGTTCATACCGTCCCTTCTGTGACTTCACACATCTCCATTCTATGACTTCACACACTTCCATTCTATGACTTCACACACCTCCAATCTGTGACTTTACACACCTCCATTCTGAGTTCACACACCTCCATTCTGTGACGTCACACACCTACATTCTGTGACTTCCCACACCTCTATTCTGTGACTTCACACACCTCCATTCTATGACTTCACACACCTCTATTCTGACTTCACACACCTCCATTCTATGACTTCACACACCTCCATTCTTACTTCACACACCTCCATTCTATGACTTCGCACACCTCTATTGTGACTTCACACAACTCCATTCTGTGACTTCACACAACTCCATTCGATGACTTCACAAACCTACATTCTTTGACTTCACACACCTCTATTTTGACTTCACACACCTCCATTCTGTGACTTCACACACTTACTTACATTTGTGACTTCTCACACCACCTTTTTGACTTCGCACATCTCCATTCTATGACTTCACACAGGTCCATTCTGTGAATTCACCCACCTCCATTCTGTGACTTCACACACCTGCATTCTCCGACTTCACACCCCTCCCATTTGACTTCACATACCTCCTTTCTATGACTTCACAAACCTCCATTCTGTGACTTCACACACCTCCATTCTGTGACTTCACAAACCTCCATTCTATTACTTCACACACTTCAGTTGTGACGTCACACACCTCCATTCTATGAGTTCACACACCTCCATTCTATGGCTTTACACACCTCCATTCTATGACTTCACACATCTTTATTTTTACTTCAGAAACATCCATTCTATGACTTCACACACCTCCTTTCTATGACTTCACAAACCTCCATTCTGTGACTTCACACACCTCCATTCTGAGTTCACACAATTCCATTCGGTGACTTCACACACCTCCATTCAGACTTCACACACCTCCATTCTGTGACTTCACACACTTCCATTCTGTGACTTCACACACCCCCATTCTGTGACTTCACACACCTCCATTCTATGACCTCACACACCCTCATTCTATGATTTCCCACGCATCCAGTCTATGACTTCACACATCCATTTTGATTTCACATACCTCCAATATATGACTTCAAACACCTCAATTGTGTGACTTCACACACCTCCATTCTATGACTTCATAACGTACATTCTGTGACTTCACACACCTCCATTCTATGACTTCACCCACTTCCATTCTATGACTTCACACACCTCTATTTTGACGTCACACACCTCCATTCTGTGACTTCCCACACTTCTATTCTGTGACTTCACACACCTCCATTCTATGACTTCACACACCTACATTCTATGAAATCACACACCTCCATTCTGTGACTTCACACACCTCCATTTTGACTTCGCACACCTCCATTATGTGACTTCACACATCTCCATTCTATGACTTCACACACTTCCATTCTATGACTTCACACACCTCCAGTCAGTGACTTCCACACCTCTATTCTGTGACTTCACACACCTCCACTCTATGACTTCACACTCCTCCATTCTATGACTTCCCACACCTCCTTTCTATGACTTCACTCACCTCCATTCTATGACTTCACACCTCCATTCTGACTTCACACACCTCCATTCTGTGATTTCACACCTCCATTCTGACATCACACACCTCCATTCTGTGACTTCACACACTTCCATTCTATGACTTCACACACCCCCATTCTGTGACTTCACACACCTCCATTCTATGACCTCACACACCCTCATTCTATGATTTCACACACATCCATTCTATGACTTCACACATCCATTTTGAGTTCACACACCTCCAATATATGATTTCAAACACCTCAATGTGTGACTTCACACACCTCCATTCTATCAGTTCATACCGTCCCTTCTGTGATTTCACACATCTCCATTCTATGACTTCACACACTTCCATTCTATGACTTCACACACCTCCAATCTGTGACTTTACACACCTCCATTCTGAGTTCACACACCTCCATTCTGTGACGTCACACACCTACATTCTGTGACTTCCCACACCTCTATTCTGTGACTTCACACACCTCCATTCTATGACTTCACACACCTCTATTCTGACTTCACACACCTCCATTCTATGACTTCACACACCTCCATTCTTACTTCACACACCTCCATTCTATGACTTCGCACACCTCTATTGTGACTTCACACAACTCCATTCTGTGACTTCACACAACTCCATTCGATGACTTCACAAACCTACATTCTTTGACTTCACACACCTCTATTTTGACTTCACACACCTCCATTCTGTGACTTCACACACCTCCATTCTATGACTTCACACAGGTCCATTCTGTGAATTCACCCACCTCCATTCTGTGACTTCACACACCTGCATTCTCCGACTTCACACCCCTCCCATTTGACTTCACATACCTCCTTTCTATGACTTCACAAACCTCCATTCTGTGACTTCACACACCTCCATTCTGTGACTTCACAAACCTGCATTCTATTACTTCACACACTTCAGTTGTGACGTCACACACCTCCATTCTATGAGTTCACACACCTCCATTCTATGGCTTTACACACCTCCATTCTATGACTTCACACATCTTTATTTTTACTTCAGAAACATCCATTCTATGACTTCACACACCTCCTTTCTATGACTTCACACACCTCCATTCTGTGACTTCACACACCTCCATTCTGAGTTCACACAATTCCATTCGGTGACTTCACACACCTCCATTCAGACTTCACACACCTCCATTCTGTGACTTCACACACTTCCATTCTGTGACTTCACACACCCCCATTCTGTGACTTCACACACCTCCATTCTATGACCTCACACACCCTCATTCTATGATTTCCCACGCATCCAGTCTATGACTTTACACATCCATTTTGATTTCACATACCTCCAATATATGACTTCAAACACCTCAATTGTGTGACTTCACACACCTCCATTCTATGACTTCATAACGTACATTCTGTGACTTCACACACCTCCATTCTATGACTTCACCCACTTCCATTCTATGACTTCACACACCTCTATTTTGACGTCACACACCTCCATTCTGTGACTTCCCACACTTCTATTCTGTGACTTCACACACCTCCATTCTATGACTTCACACACCTACATTCTATGAAATCACACACCTCCATTCTGTGACTTCACACACCTCCATTTTGACTTCGCACACCTCCATTATGTGACTTCACACATCTCCATTCTATGACTTCACACACTTCCATTCTATGACTTCACACACCTCCAGTCAGTGACTTCCACACCTCTATTCTGTGACTTCACACACCTCCACTCTATGACTTCACACTCCTCCATTCTATGACTTCCCACACCTCCTTTCTATGACTTCACTCACCTCCATTCTATGACTTCACACCTCCATTCTGACTTCACACACCTCCATTCTGTGATTTCACACCTCCATTCTGACTTCACACACCTCCATTCTGTGACTTCACACACTTCCATTCTATGACTTCACACACCCCCATTCTGTGACTTCACACACCTCCATTCTATGACCTCACACACCCTCATTCTATGATTTCACACACATCCATTCTATGACTTCACACATCCATTTTGAGTTCACACACCTCCAATATATGATTTCAAACACCTCAATGTGTGACTTCACACACCTCCATTCTATCAGTTCATACCGTCCCTTCTGTGATTTCACACATCTCCATTCTATGACTTCACACACTTCCATTCTATGACTTCACACACCTCCAATCTGTGACTTTACACACCTCCATTCTGAGTTCACACACCTCCATTCTGTGACGTCACACACCTACATTCTGTGACTTCCCACACCTCTATTCTGTGACTTCACACACCTACATTCTATGACTTTACACACCTCTATTCTGACTTCACACACCTCCATTCTATGACTTCACACACCTCCATTCTTACTTCACACACCTCCATTCTATGACTTCGCACACCTCTATTGTGACTTCACACAACTCCATTCTGTGACTTCACACAACTCCATTCGATGACTTCACAAACCTACATTCTTTGACTTCACACACCTCTATTTTGACTTCACACACCTCCATTCTGTGACTTCACACACTTACATACATTTGTGACTTCTCACGCCACCTTTTTGAATTCGCACATCTCCATTCTGTGACTTCACACACCTCCATTCTATGACTTCACACAGGTCCATTCTGTGAATTCACCCACCTCCATTCTGTGACTTCACACACCTGCATTCTCCGACTTCACACCCCTCAAATTTGACTTCACATACCTCCTTTCTATGACTTCACAAACCTCCATTCTGTGACTTCACACACCTCCATTCTGTGACTTCACAAACCTCCATTCTATTACTTCACACACTTCCATTGTGACGTCAAACACCTCCATTCTATGAGTTCACCCACCTCCATTCTATGACTTCACACACCTCCATTCTGACTTCACACACCTCTATTCTACGACTTCACAAACCTACATTCTGACTTCACACACCTCCATTCTTTCACTTCATTGACCCTCCACTCTATGACTTCACCCACCTCCATTCTGTGACTTCAGACACCTCCATTCTCCGACTTCAAATCCTCCAATTTGACTTCACATACCTCCATTCTATGACTTCACAAACCTCCTATTTGTGACTTCACCCACCTCCATTCTGTGACGTCACAAACCTCCAATCTATAATTTCACACACCTCCATTCTATGACTTCACACACCTCCATTATGTGAATTCACACACCTCCATTCTGTGACTTCACACACCTCCATTCTATGACTTCACACACCTTCATTGTATGACTTCACACACCTCCATTCTATGAGTTCACACACGTCCATTCTATGAATTCACATACCTTCATGCTATGACTTCACACACCTCCATTCTGTGAATTCACACAACTCCATTCGGAGTTCACACACCTCCATTCTGTGACTTCACAAACCTCCATTCTATGATTTCACACACCTCCATTCTATGACTTCACACGCCTCCATTTTAGGACGTCACGCACCTCCATTTTGACTTCTCACACCTCCATTCTGTGACTTCACACACCTCCATTCTAAGACTTCACACACTTCCATTGTGACGTCACACACCTCCATTTTATGAGTTCACACACCTCCATTCTGTGACTTCACACACCTCCATTCTGACTTCACACACCTCCATTCTATGACTTCAAAGACCTCAAATCTATGACTTCACTCACCTCCACTCTATGACTTCACACTCCTCCATTCTATGACTTCCCACACCTCCTTTCTAAGATTTCACCCACCTCCATTCTATGACTTCACACCTCCATTCTGATTTCACACACCTCCATTCTATGACTTCACACACCTCCATTATATGACTTCACACACCTCCGTTCTATGACTTCACACACCTCAATTCTATGACTTCACACACCTCCATTCTGTGACTTCACACACCTCCATTCTATGATTTCGCACACCTTCATTCTTACTTCACAAACATACATTGTATGACTTCACACACTTCCATTGTATGCCTTCACACACCTCCATTCTTTGACTTCACACACCTCCATTCTGTGTTCACACACCTCAATTCTGTGACTTCACAAACCTCCATTCTTACTTCACACACCTGAATTCTATGACTTCACACACCTCCATTCTTTGACTTCACACACCTTAATTCTGAGTTGACACACCTCCATTCAGTGACTCACACAACTCCATTCTGACTTCACACAGCTCCATTCTATGACTTCACACACCTCCATTCTTTGACGTCACACACCTCCATTCTATGACTTCACACACCTTCATTCTTTCTTTACAAACATCCATTCTATAACTTCATACACCTCCATTCTATGACTCTACACACCTCCATTTTGTGACTTCACACAACTCCATTCTGTGATTTCACACACCTCCATTCTGTGACTTCACACACCTCTTTTCTATGACTTCACACACTTCCATTGTGACCTCACACACCTCCATTCTCTGAGTTCACACACCTCTATTCTGACTTCACACACCTCCATTCTATGACTTCACACACCTCCATTCTGAATTCACACAGCTCCATTCTGTGTCTTCACAAAACTCCATTCTATGATTTCACACACCTCCATACTATGACTTCACAAAACTCCATCTATGTCTTCACACACCTCCATTCTGACTTCACTCACCTCTATTCTATGACTTCGCACACCTCCATTCTGACATCACACACCTCCATTCTATGACTTCACAGACCTCGAATCTGTGATTTCACTCACCTGCACTCTATGACTTCACGCTCCTCCATTCTATGAATTCCCACACCTCCTTTCTATGACTTCACCCGCCTCCAATCTATGACTACACACCTCCATTCTGACTTCACACACCTCCATTCTGTGACTTCACACACCTCCATTCTATGACTTCACACACCTTTATTTTTACTTCAGAAACATCCATTCTATGACTTCGCACACCTCCTTTCTATGACTTCACAAACCTCCATTCTGTGACTTCACACACCTCCATTCAGAGTTCACACAATTCCTTTCGGTGACTTCACACACCTACATTCCGGACTTCACACACCTCCATTCTGTGACTTCACACACTTCCATTCTATGACTTCACACACCCCCATTCTGTGACTTCATACACCTCCATTCTATGACCTCACACCCCCTCATTCTATGATTTCACACACATCCATTCTATGACTTCACACATCCATTTTGACTTCACATACCTCCAATATATGACTTCAAACACCTCCATTGTGTGACTTCACACACCTCCATTCTATCAGTTCATACCGTCCATTCTGTGACTTCACACACCTCCATTCTATGACTTCACACACTTCCATTCTATGACTTCACACACCTCCATTCTGTGACTTCACACACCTCCATTCTGAGGTCACACACCTCCATTCTGTGACTTCACAAACCTCCATTCTGCGACTTCACAAACGTCCATTCTATGATTTCACACACCTCCGTTCTATGACTTCACACACCTCCATTCTATGACGTTACGCACCTCCATTTTAACTTCACACACCTCCATTATATGACTTCACACACCTCCCTTCGTTGACTTCACACATCTCCATTCTATGACTTCACACACCTTCATTGTATGACTTCACCCACCTCCATTCTGTGACTTCACCCACCTCCATTCTATGACTTCACACACCTGCATTCTGACTTCACACATATCCATTCTATGACTTCACACACCTCCATTCTCTGACTTCACACATCTCCATTCTCGAACTTCACACTTCTCCAATTTGAATTCACACACCTCTATTCTTTGACTTCACAAACCTCCATTCTGTGACTTCACACACCTCCATTCTGTGACTTCACAAACGTCCATTCTATGATTTCACACACTTCCGTTCTATGACTTCACACACCTCCATTTTATGACGTTACGCACCTCCATTTTAACTTCACACACCTCCATTATGTGACTTCACACACCTCCCTTCGTTGACTTCACACATCTCCATTCTATGACTTCACACACCTTCATTGTATGACTTCATACACCTGCATTCTATGACTTCACCCACCTCCATTCTATGACTTCACACCTCCATTCTGACTTCACACACCTCCATTCTGTAACTTCACACACCTCCATTCTCGACTTCACACCTCTCCAATTTGACTTCACATGCCTTCATTCTATGACTTCAAAAACTTCCATTCTGTGTCTTCAGACACCTCCATTCTGTGACTTCACACACCTCCATTCTATGACTTCACACCCTTCCATTGTGACGTCACACACCTCCATTCTATGAATTCACAGACCTCCATTCTATGACTACACACACCTCCATGCTGACTTCACACACCTCCATTCTATGACTTCACAGACCTCAAATCTTTGACTTCACTCACCTTCACTCTATGACTTCACACTCCTCCATTCTATGACTTCCCACACCTCCTTTCTATGACTTCACACACCTCCATTCTATGACTTCACGCACCTCCATTTTAGGATGTCACACACCTCCATTTTGTCTTCACACACCTCCATTCTGTGACTTCACACACCTCCATTCTATGACTTCACACACTTCCATTGTGATGTCACACACCTCCATTCTATGAGTTCACACACCTCATTCTATGACTTCGCCCACATTCATTATGACTTCACACACCTCCATTCTATGACTTCACAGACCTCGAATCTGTGACTTCACTCACCTCCACTCTATGACTTCATACTCCTCCATTCTATGACTTCACACACCTCATTTCTATGACTTCACCCACTTCCATTCCATGACTTCACACCTCCATTCTGACTTCACACACCTCCATTCTATGACTTCACACACCTCCATTCTGTGACTTCACACACCTCCATTCTCCGACTTCACACCTCTCCAATTTGACTTCACATACCTCCATTCTATGACTTCACAAACCTCCATTCTGTGACTTCACACACCTCCATTATGTGACTTCACACACCTCCCTTCGGTGACTTCACACACCTCCATTCTATGACTTCACACACCTTCATTGTATGACTTCACACACCTCCATTCTGTGACTTCACACGCCTCCATTCTCCAACTTCACACCTCTCCAATTTGAATTCACACACCTCCATTCTATGACTTCACACACTTCCATTCTATGACTTCACACACCTCCATTCTGTGACTTTACACACCTCCATTCTGAGTTCACACACCTCCAATCTGTGACGTCACACACCTCCACTCTGTGACTTCCCACACCTCTATTCTGTGACTTCACACACCTCCACTCTATGACTTCACACTCCTCCATTCTATGAGTTCCCACACCTCCTTTCTATGACTTCACCCACCACCATTCTATGACTTCACACCTGCATTCTGACTTCACACACCTCCATTCTGTGACTTCACACACCTCCATTCTGTGACTTCACACACCTCCATTCTATGACTTCACACACTTCCATTGTCACGTCACACACCTCCATTCTATGAGTTCACACACCTCCATTCTATGACTTCACACATCTCCATTCTGACTTCACACACCTCCATTCTATGACTTCACAGACCTCGAATTTGTGACTTCACTCACCTCCACTCTATGACTTCACACTCCTCCATTCTATGACTTCCCACACCTCCTTTCTATGACTTCACCCACCTCCATTCTATGACTTTACACCTCCATTCTGACTTCACACACCTCCATTCTGTGACTTCACACACCTCCATTATATGACTTCACACATCTCCATTCTATGACTTCACACACCTCCATTCTGTGACTTCACCCACCTCCATATTGTGACTTCACACACCTCCATTCTCCGACTTCACACCCTTCCAATTTGAGTTCACATACCTCCATTCTATGACTTCACAAACCTCCATTCTGTGACTTCACACACCTCCATTCTGTGACTTCACAAACCTCCATTCTATGACTTCACACACTTCCATTGTGACGCCAAACACCTCCGTTCTATGAGTTCACACACCTCAATTCTTTGACTTCACACACCTCCATTCTGACTTCACACACCTCTGTTCTACGACTTCGCAAACCTACATTCTGTCTTCACACACCTCCATTCTATGACTTCATTGACCTCCACTCTATGACTTCACACTTCTACTTTCTATGACTTCCCACAACTAATTTCTATGACTTCACACACCTCCATTCTGTGAATTCACACACCTCCATTCGGAGTTCACACACCTCCATTCTGTGACTTCACAAACCTCCATTCTATGATTTCACACACCTCCATTCTATGACTTCACACACCTCCATTTTAGGACGTCACGCACCTCCATTTAGACTTCTCACACCTCCAATCTGTGACTTCACACACCTCCATTCTATGACTTCACACACTTCCATTGTGACGTCACACACCTCCATTTTATGAGTTCACACACCTCCATTCTGTGACTTCACACACCTCCATTCTGACTTCACACACCTCCATTCTATGACTTCACAGACCTAGAATCTATGACTTCACTCACCTCCACTCTATGACTTCACACTCCTCCATTCTATGACTTCCCACACCTCCTTTCTAAGATTTCACCCACCTCCATTCTATGACTTCACACCTCCATTCTGATTTCACACACCTCCATTCTATGACTTCACACACCTCCATTGTAGGACTTCACACACCTCCGTTCTATGACTTCACACACCTCCATTCTATGACTTCACACACCTCCATTCTGTGACTTCACACACCTCCATTCTATTATTTCCCACACCTCCATTCTATGACTTCACACACTTCCATTGTATGACTTCACACACCTCCATTCTTTGACTTCACACACCTCCATTCTGTGTTCACACACCTCAATTCTGTGACTTCACACACCTCCATTCTTACTTCACACACCTGAATTCTATGACTTCACACACCTCCATTCTTGGACTTCACACACCTAAATTCTGAGTTGACACACCTCCATTCAGTGACTTCACACAACTCCATTCTGACTTCACACAGCTCTATTCTATGACTTCACACACCTTCATTCTTTCTTTACAAACATCCATTGTATAACTTCATACACCTCCATTCTATGACTCTACACACCTCCATTTTGTGACTTCACACAACTCCATTCTGTGATTTCACACACCTCCATTCTGTGACTTCACACACCTCCTTTCTATGGCTTCACAGACTTCCATTGTGACCTCACACACCTCCATTCTCTGAGTTCACACACCTCCATTCTGACTTCACACACCTCCATTTTATGACTTCACACACCTCCATTCTGAATTCACACAGCTCCATTCTGTGTCTTCACAAAACTCCATTCTATGATTTCACACACCTCCATACTATGACTTCACACAACTCCATCTATGACTTCACACACCTCCATTCTGACTTCACTCACCTCTATTGTATGACTTCGCACACCTCCATTCTGACATGACACACCTCCATTCTATGACTTCACAGACCTCGAATCTGTGATTTCACTCACCTGCACTCTATGACTTCACGCTCCTCCATTCTATGAATTCCCACACCTCCTTTCTATGACTTCACCCGCCTACAATCTATGACTACACACCTCCATTCTGACTTCACACACCTCCATTCTGTGACTTCACACACCTCCATTCTATGACTTCACACACCTTTATTTTTACTTCAGAAACATCCATTCTATGACTTCGCCCACCTCCTTTCTATGACTTCACAAACCTCCATTCTGTGACTTCACACACCTCCATTCGGAGTTCACACAATTACTTTCGGTGACTTCACACACCTCCATTCCGGACTTCACACACCTCCATTCTGTGACTTCACACACTTCCATTCTATGACTTCACACACCCCCATTCTGTGACTTCATACACCTCCATTCTATGACCTCACACCCCCTCATTCTATGATTTCACACACATCCATTCTATGACTTCACACATCCATTTTGACTTCACATACCTCCAATATATGACTTCAAACACCTCCATTGTGTGACTTCACACACCTCCATTCTATGACTTCATACCGTCCATTCTGTGACTTCACACACCTCCATTCTATGACTTCACACACTTCCATTCTATGAGTTCACACACCTCCATTCTGTGACTTCACACACCTCCATTATATGACTTCACACATCTCCATTCTATGACTTCACACACCTCAATTCTGTGACTTCACACACCTCCATTCTGTGACTTCCCACACCTCCTTTCTATGAATTCACCCACCTCCATTCTATGACTTCACACCTCCATTCTGACTTCACACACCTCCATTCTGTGACTTCACACACCTCCATTATATGACTTCACACATCTCCATTCTATGACTTCACACACCTCCATTCTGTGATTTCACCCACCTCCATATTGTGTCTTCACACACCTCCATTCTCCAACTTCACACGCCTCCAATTTGAGTTCACATACCTCCATTCTATGACTTCACAAACCTCCATTCTGTGACTTCACACACCTCCATTCTGTGACTTCACAAACCTCCATTCTATGACTTCACACACTTCCATTGTGACGCCAAACACCTCCGTTTTATGAGTTCACACACCTCTATTCTATGACTTCACACACCTCCATTCTGACTTCACACACCTCTGTTCTACGACTTCGCAAACCTACATTCTGTCTTCACACACCTCCATTCTATGACTTCGTTGACCTCCACTCTATGACTTCACACTTCTACTTTCTATGACTTCCCACAACTAATTTCTATGACTTCACCCACTTCCATTCTATGACTTCACACCTCCATTCTGACTTCACACACCTCCATTCTGTGACTTCACAAACCTCCATTCTATGATTTCACACACCTCCATTCTATGACTTCACACACCTCAATTTTAGGATGTCACACCCCTCCATTTTGTCTTCACACACCTCCATTCTCTGAATTCACACACCTCCATTCTATGACTTCACACACTTCCATTGCGACGTCACACACATCCATTGTATGAGTTCACACACCTCCATTTTAGGATGTCACACCCCTTCATTTTGACTTCACACACCTGCATTCTGTGACTTCACACACCTCCATTCTTTGACTTTACACACTTCCATTGCGATATCACACATCTCCTTTCTATGAGTTCACACACCTCCATTCTATGACTTCACACACCTCCATTCTGACTTCACACACCTCCATTCTATGACTTCACAGACATCGAATCTGTGACTTCACTCACCCCCACTCTATGACTTCACAGTGCTCCATTCTATGACTTCCCACACCTCCTTTCTATGACTTCACCCACTTCCATTCTATGAATTCACACCCCCATTCTGACTTCACACACCTCCATTCTGTGACTTCACACACCTCCATTTTATGACTTCACACACTTCCATTGTGACGTCACACACTTCCATTCTTTGAGTTCACACACCTCCATTCTGTCTTCACACACCTCCATTCTATGGCTTCACACACCTCCATTCTGAATTCACACAGCTCCATTCTGTGACTTCACAAAATTCCATTCTATGATTTCACACACCTCCATACTATGAATTCACACAACTCCATCTATGACTTCACACACCTCCATTCTGACTTCACACACCTCTATTCTATGACTCCGCACACGTCCATTCTGACATCACACACCTCCATTCTATGACTTCATACCCGTCCATTCTGTGACTTCACACACCTCCATTCTATGACTTCACACACCTCCATTCTGTGACTTCACCCACCTCCATTCTGTGACTTCACACACCTCCATTCTCCGACTTCAAACCCTCCAATTTGACTTCACATACCTCCATTCTATGACTTCACAAACCTCCATTATGTGACTTCAGCCACCTCCATTCTGTGACTTCACAAACCTCCATTCTATGATTTCACACACCTCCATTCTATGACTTCACACACCTCCATTTTATGACGTCACACACCTCCATTTTGACTTAACACACCTTCATTATGTGACTTCACACACCTCCATTCTGTGACTTCACAAACCTCCATTCTATGACTTCACACACCTTCATTGTATGACTTCACACACCTCCATTCTATGACTTCACACACGTCCATTCTATGATTTCACATACCTTCATGCTATGACTTCACACACCTCCCTTCTGTGAATTCACACACCTCCATTCGGAGTTCACACACCTCCATTCTGTGACTTCACAAACCTCCATTCTATGATTTCACACCCCTCCATTCTATGACTTCACAAACGTCCATTCTATGATTTCACACACCTCCATTCTATGACTTCACACACTTCCATTCTATGACTTCACACACCTCCATTCTATGACTTCACACACCTCCATTCTGTGACTTCACACACCTCCATTCTATGACTTCCCACACTTCCATTGTGACGTCACACACCTCCATTCTATGAGTTCACAGACCTCGAATCTGTGACTTCACTCACCTGCGCTCTATGACTTCACATTTCTCCATTCTATGACTTCCCACACCTCCTTTCTATGACTTCACCCACCTCCAATCTATGACTACACACCTTCATTCTGACTTCACACATCTCCATTCTGTGACTTCACACACCTCCATTCTATGAGTTCACACACCTCCATTCTATGACTTCACACACCTTCCTTCTTACTTCAGAAACATCCATTCTATGACTTCGCACACCTCCATTCTTTGACTTCACACATCTCCATTCCACGACTTCACATATCTCCATTCTATGTGTTCACACACCTCCATTCTATGACTTCACACACCTTCATTCTTAATTCAGAAAAATCCATTGTATGACTTCACACAGCTCCATTCTATGACTTCTCAAACCTCCATTCTGTGACTTCACACACATCTATTCTGAGTTCACACACCTCCATTCGGTGACTTCACACACCTCCATTCTGACCTCACCCAACTCCATTCTATCACTTCACACACTTCCTTTCTATGACTTCACACACCTCCATTCTGTGACTTCACAAACCTCCATTCTGTGACTTCACACACCTCCATTCTGTGACTTCACACACCTCTATTCTATGACTTCACACACCTCCCTTCTATGACTTCACACACCTCCATTCTATGACTTCACACATCCATTTTTATTTCACACACCTCCAATATATGACTTCAAACACCTCATTTCTCTGACTTCACACATCTCCATTCTATGACTTCATACCCATCCATTCTGTGACTTCACCCACCTCCATTCTGTGACTTCACACACCTCTATTCCCCGACTTCACACCCCTCAAATATGACTTCACATACCTCCATTCTATGACTTCACAAACCTCGATTCTGTGACTTCACACACCTCCATTCTGTGACTTCACAAACGTCCATTCTCTGATTTCACACACCTCCATTCTATGACTTCACACACCTCCATTCTGAGTTCACACACCTCCAGTCGGTGACTTCACACACCTACATTCTGACTTCACCCAACTCCATTCTATCACTTCACACACTTCCATTCTATTACTTCACACACCTCCATTCTGTGACTTCACACACCTCCATTCTGAGTTCACACACCTCCATTCTGTGACTTCAAACACCTCCATTCTTTGACTTCACAAACCTCCATTCTGTGACTTCACACACCTCCATTCTATGACTTCACACAACTCCATTCTATAACTTCACACACCTCCATTCTATGACTTCATACACCTCCATTCTATGACTTCACACATACATTTTGACTTCACACACCTCCAATATATGACTTCAAACACCTCAATTCTGTGACTTCACACACCTCCATTCTATGACTTTACACATCCATTTTGACTTCACACACCTCCATTATATGACTTCAAACACCTCAATTCTGTACTTCACACCCCTCCATTCTATGACTTCACAAACGTCCATACTATGATTTCACACACCTCCGTTCTATGACTTCACACACCTCCATTTTATGACGTTACGCACCTCCATTTTAACTTCACACACCTCCATTATGTGACTTCACACACCTCCCTTCGTTGACTTCACACATCTCCATTCTATGACTTCACACACCTTCATTGTATTACTTCACACACCTTCATTCTGTGACTTCACACACCTCCATTCTCCGACTTCACACCTCTCCAATTTGACTTCACATGCCTCCATTCTATGACTTCACAAACCTCCATTCTGTGACTTCAGACACCTCCATTCTATGACTTCACAAACCTCCGTTCTATGATTTCACACACCTCCATTCTATGACTTCACACTCCTCCATTTTATGACGTCACACTTCCATTTTGACTTCACACACCTCCATTCTGTGACTTCACACACCTCCATTCTATGACTTCACACCCTTCCATTGTGACGTCACACACATCCATTCTATGAATTCACAGACCTGCATTCTATGACTACACACACCTCCATTCTGACTTCACACACCTCAATTCTATGACTTCACAGACCTCAAATCTGTGACTTCATTCACCTTCACTCTATGACTTCACATTCCTCCATTCTATGACTTCACACACCTCCATTTTAGGATGTCACACCCCTCCATTTTGACTTCACACACCTCCATTCTGTGACTTCACACACCTCCATTCTAGACTTTACACACTTCCATTGTGACATCACTCACCTCCACTCTATGTATTCATACTACTCCATTCTATGACTTCACACATCTCCTTTGTATGACTTCACACACCTCCATTCTATGACTTCACACCTCCATTCTGACTTCACACACCTCCATTCTGTGACTTCACACACCTCCATGATATGACTTCACACACCTCCATTCTATGAATTCACACACCTCCATTCTGTGACTTCACACACCTCCATTCTCCGACTTCACACCTCTCCAATTTGACCTCACATACGTCCATTCTATGACTTCACAAACCTCCATTCTGTGACTTCACACACCTCCATTATGTGACTTCACACAACTTCCTTCGGTGACTTCACACACCTCCATTCTATGACTTCACACACCTTCATTGTATGACTTCACACACCTCCATTCTATGAATTCACACACTTCCATTCTATGATTTCACATACCTCCATGCTATGACTTCACACACCTCCATTCTGTGACTTCACACACCTCGATTCTGAGTTCACACACCTCCATTCTGTGACTTCACAAACCTCCATTCTACGATTTCACACACCTCCATTCTATGACTTCACACACCTCCATTTTAGGACGTCACACACCTCCATTCTCACTTCACAGACCTCCATTCTGTGACTTCACACATCTCGATTCTATGACTTCACACACTTCCATTGTGACGTCACACACCTCCATTCTATGAGTTCACACACCTCCATTCTATGAGTTCACACACCTCCAATCTGACTTCACACATATTCATTCTATGACTTCACACACCTCCATTCTGTGACTTCACACATCTCCATTCTCCAACTTCACACCTCTCCAATTTGAATTCACATACCTCCATTCTATGACTTCACAAACCTCCATTCTGTGACTTCATACACCTCCATTCTGTGACTTCACAAACGTCCATTCTATGATTTCACACACCTCCGTTCTATGACTTCACACACCTCCATTTTATGACGTTGCGCATCTCCATTTTAACTTTACACATCTCCATTTTGTGACTTCACACACCTCCTTTCGTTGACTTCACACATCTCCATTCTATGACTTCACACACCTTCATTGTATGACTTCACACACCTCCATTCTATGACTTCACCCACCTCCATTCTATGACTTCACACCTCCATTCTGAATTCACACACCTCCATTCTGTGACTTCACACACCTCCATTCTCCGACTTCACACCTCTCCAATTTGACTTCACATGCCTCCATTCTATGACTTCACAAACCTCCAATCTGTGACTTCAGACACCTCCATTCTGTGACTTCACACACCTCCATTCTATGACTTCACACACTTCCATTCTGTGACTTTACACACCTCCATTCTATGACTTCACACACCTTCATTCTTACTTCACAAACATACATTCTATGACTTCACACACCTCCATTCTATGACTTCACACAACTCCATTCTTTGACTTCACACACGTCCATTCTATGTACACACACCTCAATTCTGTGACTTCACAAGCCTCCATTCTGACTTCACACACCTCCGTTCTATGACTTCACACACCTCCATTCTATGACTTCACACACATCCATTCTTTGACTTCACACACCTTAATTCTGAGTTGACACACCTCCATTCTGTGACTTCACACACCTCCATTCTGACTTCACACAGCTCCATTCTATGACTTCACACACCTCAATCCTTTGACGTCACACACTGCCATTCTATGACTTCACACACCTTCATTCTTACTTTACAAACATCCATTCTATAACTTGAAACACCTCCATTCTATGACTTCACACACCTCCATTCTGTGACCTCACACACCTCCATTCTATGACTTCACACACTTCCATTGTGACGTCACACGCCTCCATTCTATGAGTTCACACACCTCCATTCTGACTTCACACACCTCCATTCTATGACTTCACACCCTTCCATTGTGACGTCACACACCTCCATTCTATGAGTTCACACACCTCCATTCTGTGACTTCACAAAACTCCATTCTATGATTTCAAATGCCTCCATACTATGAGTTCACACAACTCCATCTAAGACTTCACACACCTCCATTCTAACTTCACACACCTCTATTCTATGACTTCGCACACCCCCATTCTGACATCACACACCTCCATTCTATGACTTCACAGACCTCGAAACAGTGACTTCACTCACCTGCACTCTATGACTTCACACTCCTCCATTCCATGACTTGCCACACCTCCTTTCTATGATTTCACACACCTTCATTCTTACTTTAGAAACATCCATTCTATGACTTCCCACACCTAAATTCTTTGACTTCACACCCCTCCATTCCACGAGTTCACACACCTCCATTCTATGAGTTCACACACCTCCATTCTATGACTTCACACACCTTCATTCTTAATTCATAAACATCCATTCTATGACTTCACACACCTCCATTAAATGACTTCGCAAACCTCCATTCTGTGACTTCACACACCTCCATTCAGAGTTCACACACCTCCATTCGATGACTTCACACACCTCCATTCTGACTTCACCCAACTCCATTCTATGACTTCACACACCTCCATTCTGGGACTTCACAAACCTCCATTCTATGACTTCACAGAACTCCATTCTATGACTTCACACACCTCCATTTTAGGACTTCACACACCTCCATTCTATGAGTTCACACACTTCCATTCTATGATTTCACATACCTCCATGCTATGACTTCACACACCTCCATTCTATGACTTCGCAAACCTCCATTCTGTGACTTCACACACCTCCATTCTGACTTCACACACCTCCATTCTATGACTTCACACACTTGCATTCTGAATTCACAGAGCTCCATTCTGTGATTTCACAAAACTCCATTCTATGATTTCTAACACCTCCATACAATGACTTCACACAACTCCATCTAAGACTTCACACACCCCATTCTGACATCACACACCTCCATTCTATGACTTCACATACCTCGAAACTGTGACTTCACTCACCTGCACTCTATGACGTCACACTCCTCCATTCTATGACTTCCCACAACTCCTTTCTATGACTTCACACAACTTCATTCTTACTTCAGAAACATCCATTCTATGACTTCCCACACCTCCATTCTTTGACTTCACAACCCTCCATTCCATGAGTTCACACACCTCCATTCTATGAGTTCACACACCTCCATTCTATGACTTCACACACCTTCATTCTTAATTCATAAACATCCATTCTATGACTTCACACACCTCCATTAAATGACTTCGCAAACCTCCATTCTGTGACTTCACACACCTCCATTCAGAGTTCACACACCTCCATTCGATGACTTCACACACCTCCATTCTGACTTCACCCAACTCCATTCTATGACTTCACACACCTCCATTCTGGGACTTCACAAACCTCCATTCTATGACTTCACACAACTCCATTCTATGACTTCACACACCTCCATTTTAGGACTTCACACACCTCCATTCTATGAGTTCACACACTTCCATTCTATGATTTCACATACCTCCATGCTATGACTTCACACACCTCCATTCTATGACTTCGCAAACCTCCATTCTGTGACTTCACACACCTCCATTCTGTGACTTCACAAACGTCCATTCTATGATTTCACACACCTCCATGCTATGACTACACACACCTCCATTTTATGACGTCAAGCACCTCCATTTTAACTTCACCCACCTCCATTATATGATTTCACACACCTCCCTTCGGTGACTTCACACACCTCCATTCTATGACTTCACACACTTCCATTCTATGATTTCACATACCTGCATGCTATGACTTCACACACCTCCATTCAGTGACTTCACACACCACCACTCTCAGTTCACACACTTCCATTCTGTGACTTCACACACCTCCATTCTCTGATTTCACACACCTCCATTCTATGACTTCACACACGTACATTTTAGGACGTCACCCACCTCCATTTTGACTTCACACCCCTCAATTCTTTGACTTCACACACCTCCATTCTATGACTTCACACAATTCCATTGTGACATCACACACCTCAATTCTATGAGTTCACACACCTCCATTCTATGACTTCACACACCTCCATTCTGACTTCACACACCTCCATTCTATGACTTCACAGACCTCGAATCTGTGACTTCACCCACCTCCACTCTATGACTTCACACTCCTCCATTCTATGACTTCCCACACCTCCTTTCTATGACTGCACACACCTCCATTCTATGACTTCACACCTCCATTCTGACTTCACACCTCCATTCTGTGACTTCACACACCTCCATTATATGACTTCACACACCTCCATTCTATGACTTCACACAACTCCATTCTATGACTTCACACACCTCCATTCTGTGACTTCACAAACGTCCATTCTATGACTTCACACACCTTCATTCTTACTTCACAAACATACATTATATGATTTCACACACCTCCATTCTATCACTTCACACACCACCATTCTTTGACTTCACACACCTCCATTCTATGTTCACACACCTCAATTCTGTGACTTCACAAACCTCCATTCTGACTTCACACACCTCCATTCTATGACTTCACACACCTCCATTCTATGACTTCACACACCTCCATTCTTTGACTTCACACACCTAAATTCTGACTTCAGACAGCTCCATTCTATGACTTCACACACCTCCATTCTTTGACGTCACACACCTCCATTCTCTGACTTCACACACCTTCATTCTTACTTTACAAACATCCATTCTATAACTTCACACACCTCCATTCTATGACTTCACACACTTCCATTCTATGACTTCACACACCTCCATTCTATGACTTCACACACCTCCATTCTGTGACTTCACACACCTCCATTCTATGACTTCCCACACTTCCATTGTGATGTCACACACCTCCATTCTATGAGTTCACAGACCTCGAATCTGTGACTTCACTCACCTGCGCTCTATGACTTCACATTTCTCCATTCTATGACTTCCCACACCTCCTTTCTATGACTTCACCCACCTCCAATCTATGACTACACACCTTCATTCTGACTTCACACATCTCCATTCTGTGACTTCACACACCTCCATTCTATGAGTTCACACACCTCCATTCTATGACTTCACACACCTTCCTTCTTACTTCAGAAACATCCATTCTATGACTTCGCACACCTCCATTCTTTGACTTCACACACCTCCATTCCACGACTTCACTCACCTCCATTCTATGTGTTCACACACCTCCATTCTATGACTTCACACACCTTCATTCTTAATTCAGAAAAATCCATTGTATGACTTCACACAGCTCCATTCTATGACTTCTCAAACCTCCATTCTGTGACTTCACACACCTCTATTCTGAGTTCACACACCTCCATTCGGTGACTTCACACACCTCCATTCTGACCTCACCCAACTCCATTCTATCACTTCACACACTTCCTTTCTATGACTTCACACACCTCCATTCTGTGACTTCACAAACCTCCATTCTGTGACTTCACACACCTCCATTCTGTGACTTCACACACCTCTATTCTATGACTTCACACACCTCCCTTCTATGACTTCACACACCTCCATTCTATGACTTCACACATCCATTTTTATTTCACACACCTCCAATATATGACTTCAAACACCTCATTTCTCTGACTTCACACATCTCCATTCTATGACTTCATACCCATCCATTCTGTGACTTCACCCACCTCCATTCTGTGACTTCACACACCTCTATTCCCCGACTTCACACCCCTCAAATATGACTTCACATACCTCCATTCTATGACTTCACAAACCTCGATTCTGTGACTTCACACACCTCCATTCTGTGACTTCACAAACGTCCATTCTCTGATTTCACACACCTCCATTCTATGACTTCACACACCTCCATTCTGAGTTCACACACCTCCATTCGGTGACTTCACACACCTACATTCTGACTTCACCCAACTCCATTCTATCACTTCACACACTTCCATTCTATTACTTCACACACCTCCATTCTGTGACTTCACACACCTCCATTCTGAGTTCACACACCTCCATTCTGTGACTTCAAACACCTCCATTCTTTGACTTCACAAACCTCCATTCTGTGACTTCACACACCTCCATTCTATGACTTCACACAACTCCATTCTATAACTTCACACACCTCCATTCTATGACTTCATACACCTCCATTCTATGACTTCACACATACATTTTGACTTCACACACCTCCAATATATGACTTCAAACACCTCAATTCTGTGACTTCACACACCTCCATTCTATGACTTTACACATCCATTTTGACTTCACACACCTCCATTATATGACTTCAAACACCTCAATTCTGTGACTTCACACAACTCCATTCTATGACTTCATACCTGTCCATTCTGTTATTTTACACACCTCCATTCTATGACTTCACACAACACAATTCTGTGACTTCAAAAACCTCCATTCTGTGACTTCACACACCTCCATTCTATGACTTCACAAACGTCCATTCTATGATTTCACACACCTCCATTCTATGACTTCACACACCTCCATTTTATGACGTCACGCACCTCCATTTTAACTTCACACACCTCCATTATGTGACTTCACACACCTCCCTTCGTTGACTTCACACAGCTCCTTTCTATGACTTCACACACCTTCATTGTATGACTTCACACACCTCCATTCTATGACTTCACACACTTCCATTCTATGATTTCACATACCTCCATTCTATGACTTCACACACCTCCATTCTGTGACTTCACACACCTCCATTCCACGACTTTACACACCTCCATTCTATGTGTTCACACACCACAATATTGTGTTCACACACCTCCATTCTCTGACTTCACACACCTTCATTCTGAGTTCACACACTTCCATTCTCTGACTACACAAACCTCCATTCTATGATTTCACACACCTCCATTCTATGACTTCACACACTTCCATTCTATGATTTCACATACCTCCATGGTATCACTTCACACAACTCCATTCTCTGACTTTACACACCTCCATTCTGAGTTCACACACTTCCATTCTGAGACTACACAAACCTCCGTTCTATGATTTCACACACCTCCATTCTATGACTTCACACACCTCCATTTTAGGATGTCTCACACCTCCATTTTGACTTCACACACCTCCATTCTATGAGTTCACACACCTCCATTCTATGATTTCACACACTTCCATTGTGACGTCACACACCTCCACTCTGTGAGTTCACACACCTCCATTCTATGACTTCGCCCACCTCCATTCTGACTTCACACACTTCCATTCTATGACTTCACACACCTCCTTTCTATGACTTCACCCACCTCCATTCTATGACTTCACACATCCATTCTGACTTCACACACCTCCATTCTGTGACTTCACACACCTCCATGATATGACTTCACACACCTCCATTCTATGACTTCACACACCTCCATTCTGTGACTTCACACACCTCCATTCTCCGACTTCACACCTCTCCAATTTGACTTCACATACCTCCATTCTATGACTTCACACACCTCCATGATATGACTTCACACACCTCCATTCTATGACTTCACACACTTCCATTCTATGATTTCACATACCTGCATGCTATGACTTCACACACCTAGATTCTGTGACTTCACACACCTCCATTCTGAGTTCACACACCTCCATTCTGTGACTTCACAAACCTCTATTCTATGATTTCACACACCTCCATTCTATGACTTCACACACCTCCATTTTAGGACGTCACACACCTCCATTTTGACTTCACAGACCTCCATTCTGTGACTTCACATCTCCATTCTATGACTTCACAAACTTCTATTGTGACGTCACACACCTACATTCTATGAGTTCACACACCTCCATTCTATGACTTCACACACCTCCATTCTGACTTCACACATATCCATTCTATGACTTCACACACCTCCATTCTGTGACTTCATACATCTCCATTCTCCAACTTCACACCTCTCCAATTTGAATTCAAATACCTCCATTCTATGACTTCACAAACCTCCATTCTGTGACTTCACACACCTCCATTCTGTGACTTCACAAACGTCCATTCTATGATTTCACACACCTCCGTTCTATGACTACACACACCTCCATTTTATGACGTTAAGCACCTCCATTTTAACTTCACACAACTCCATTATGTGACTTCACACACCTCCATTCGTTGACTTCACACATCTCCATTCTATGACTTCACACATATTCATTTTATGACTTCACACACTTCCATTCTATGACTTCACCCTCCTCCATTCTATGACTTCACACCTCCATTCTGACTTCACACACCTCCATTCTGTGACTTCACACACCTCCATTCTCCGACTTCACACCTCTCCAATTTGACTTCACATGCCTCCATTCTATGACTTCACAAACCTCCACTCTGTGACTTCAGACACCTCCATTCTGTGACTTCACAAACGTCCATAATATGATTTCACACACCTCCATTCTATGACTTCACACACCTCCTTTTTTGACTTCACACACCTCCATTCTATGACTTCACACCCTTCCATTCTGACGTCACACACCTCCATTCTATGAATTCACAGACCTCCATTCTATGACTTCACACACCTCCATTCTGAGTTCACATACCTCAATTCTATGACTTCACAGACCTCAAATCTGTGACTTCACTCACCTTCACTCTATGACTTCACACTCCTCCATTCTATGACTTCCCACACCTCCTTTCTATGACATCACACACCTCCATTCTATGACTTCACACACCTCCATTTTAGGAAGTCACACACCTCCATTTTGACTTCACACACCTCCATTTTGTGACTTCACACACCTCCATTCTATGACTTCACACACTTCCATTGTGACGTCACACACCTCCCTTCTATGAGTTCACACACCTCCATTCTATGACTTCGCCCACCTCCATTCTGACTTCACACACCTCCATTCTATGACTTCACAGACCTCGAATCTGTGACTTCACTCACCTCCACTCTATGACTTCATACTCCTCCATTCTATGACTTCACACACCTCCTTTCTATGACTTCATCCACCTCCATTCTATGACTTCACACCTCCATTCTGACTTCACACACCTCCATTCTGTGACTTCACACACCTCCATGATATGACTTCACACACTTCCATTCTATGACTTCACACACCTCCATTCTGTGACTTCACACACCTCCGTTCTCGGACTTCACACCTCTCCAATTTGACTTCACATACCTCCATTGTATGACTTCACAAACCTCCATTCTGTGACTTCACACACCTCCATTATGTGACTTCACACACGTTCCTTCGTTGATTTCACACACCTCCATTCTGTGAGTTCACACACCTTCATTGTATGAATTCACACACCTCCATTCTATGACTTCACACACTTCCATTCTATGATTTCACATACCTGCATGCTATGACTTCACACACCTCAATTCTGTGACTTCACACACCTCCATTCTGAGTTCACACACCTCCATCTGTGATTTCAAAAACCACCATTCTATGATTTCACACACCTCCATTCTATGACTTCACACACCTCCATTTTAGGATGTCACACACCTCCATTTTGACTTCACAGACCTCCATTCTGTGACTTCACGCATCTCCATTCTATGACTTCACACACTTCTATTGTGACGTCACACACCTCCATTCTATGAGTTCACACACCTCCATTCTATGAGTTCACACACCTCCATTCTGACTTCACACATATCCATTCTATGACTTCACACACCTCCATTCTAAGACTTCACACATCTCCATTCTCCAACTTCACACCACTCCAATTTGAATTCACATACCTCCATTCTATGACTTCACAAACATCCATTCTGTGACTTCACACACCTCCATTCTGTGACTTCACAAACGTCCATTCTATGATTTCACACACCTCCGTTCTATGACTTCACACACCTCCATTTTATGATGTTACGCACCTCCATTTTAACTTCACACACCTCCATTTTGGGACTTCACACACCTCCCTTCGTTGACTTCACACATTTCCATTCTATGACTTCACACACCTTCATTGTATGACTTCACACACCTCCATTCTATGACTTCACCCACCTCCATTCTATCACTTCACACCTCCGTCTGACTTCCCACACCTCCATTCTGTGACTTCACACACCTCCATTCTCCGACTTCACACCTCTCCAATTTGACTTCACATGCCTCCAATCTATGACTTCACACAACTCCATTCTATGAGTTCACACACCTCCATTCTGACTTCACAAACCTCCATTCTATGACTTCACACACTTGCATTCTGAATTCACACAGCTCCATTCTGTGACTTCACAAAACTCCATTCTATGATTTCAAACACCTCCATACTATTACTTCACACAACTCCATCTAAGACTTCACACACCTCCATTCTGACTTCACACACCTGTATTCTATGACTTCTCCAACCCCCATTCTGACATCACACACCTCCATTCTATGACTTCACAGACCTCGAAACTGTGACTTCACTCACCTGCACTCTATAACGTCACACTCCTCCATTCTATGACTTCCCACACCTCCATTCTGTGACGTCACACACCTCCATTCTATGACTTCACACACTTCCATTGTGACGTCACACACCTCCATTCTATGAGTTCACACACCTCCATTCTGACTTCACACACCTCCATTCTATGACTTCACACACTTGCATTCTGAATTCACAGAGCTCCATTCTGTGATTTCACAAAACTCCATTTTATGATTTCAAACACCTCCATACAATGACTTCACACAACTCCATCTAAGACTTCACACACCCCATTCTGACATCACACACCTCCATTCTATGACTTCACATACCTCGAAACTGTGACTTCACTCACCTGCACTCTATGACGTCACACTCCTCCATTCTATGACTTCCCACAACTCCTTTCTATGACTTCACACAACTTCATTCTTACTTCAGAAACATCCATTCTATGACTTCCCACACCTCCATTCTTTGACTTCACACACCTCCATTCCACGACTTCACACACCTCCATTCTATGAGTTCACACACCTCCATTCTATGACTTCACACACCTTCATTCTTAATTCATAAACATCCATTCTATGTCTTCACACACCTCCATTCTCTGACTTCGCAAACCTCCATTCTGTGACTTCACACACCTCCATTATGAGTTCACACACCTCCATTCGGTGAATTCACACACCACCATTCTGACTTCACGCAACTCCATTCTATGACTTCACACACCTCCATTCTGTAACTTCACAAACCTCCATTCTATGACTTCACACACCTCCATTCTATGACTTCACACACCTCCATTTTATGACTTCACACACCTCCATTCTATGAATTCACACATCCATTTTGACTTCACACACCTCCATTTTATGATTTCACACACCTCCATTCTGTGACTTCACACACCTCCATTCTGTGACTTCACACACCTCCATTTTATGACTTCACAGAACTCCATTCTATGCCTTCACACATCCATTTGGACTTCACACACCTCCAATATATGACTTCAAACACCTCATTCTGTCACTTCACACACCTCCATTCTATGACTTCACACATCCATTTTGACTTCACACACCTCCAATATATGACTTCAAACACCTCAATTCTGTGACTTCACACACCTGCATTCTATGACTTCATACCCGTCCATTCTGTTATTTCACTCACCTCCATTCTGTGACTTCACTAACGTCCATAATATGATTTCACACACCTCCATTCTATGACTTCACACACCTCCATTTTTTGACTTCACACACCTCCATTCTATGACTTCACACCCTTCCATTGTGACGTCACACACCTCCATTCTATGAATTCACAGACCTCCATTCTATGACTTCACACACCTCCATTCTGAGTTCACACACCTCCATTCTATGACTTCACAGACCTCAAATCTGTGACTTCACTCACCTTCACTCTATGAATTCACACTCCTCCATTCTATGACTTCCCACACCTCCTTTCTATGACATCACACACCTCCATTCTATGACTTCACACACCTCCATTTTAGGAAGTCACACACCTCCATTTTGACTTCACACACCTCCATTCTGTGACTTCACACACCTCCATTCTATGACTTCACACACTTCCATTGTGACGTCACACACCTCCATTCTATGAGTTCACACACCTCCATTCTATGACTTCGCCCACCTCCATTCTGACTTCACACACCCTCCATTCTATGACTTCACAGACCTCGAAACTGTGACATCACTCACCTCCACTCTATGACTTCATACTACTCCATTCTATGACTTCACACAACTCCTTTCTATGACTTCATCCACCTCCATTCTATGACTTCACACCTCCATTCTGACTTCACACACCTCCATTCTGTGACTTCACACACCTCCATAATATGACTTCACACACTTCCATTCTATGACTTCACACACCTCCATTCTGTGACTTCACACACCTCCGTTCCTCCGACTTCACACCTCTCCAATTTGACTTCACATACCTCCATTCTATGACTTCACAAACCTCCATTCTGTGACTTCACACACCTCCATTATGTGACTTCACACACCTCCCTTCGGTGATTTCACACACCTCCATTCTGTGACTTCACACACCTTCATTGTATGAATTCACACACCTCCATTCTATGACTTCACACACTTCCATTCTATGATTTCACATACCTGCATGCTATGACTTCACACACCTCCATTCTGTGACTTCACACACCTCCATTCTGAGTTCGCACACCTCCATTCTGTGACTTCACAAACCTCCATTCTATGATTTCACACACCTCCATTCTATGACTTCACACACCTCCATTTTAGGACGTCATACACCTCCATTTTGACTTCACAGACCTCCATTCTGTGACTTCACACATCTCCATTCTATGACTTCACACACTTCCATTGTGACATCACACCCCTCCATTCTATGAGTTCACACACCTCCATTCTATGAGTTCACACACCTCCATTCTGACTTCACACATATCCATTCTATGACTTCACACACCTCCATTCTGTGACTTCACACATCTCCATTCTCCAAGTTCACACCACTCCAATTTGAATTCACATACCTCCATTCTATGACTTCACAAACCTCCATTCTTTGACTTCATACACCTCCATTCTGTGACTTCACAAACGTCCATTCTATGATTTCACACACCTCCGTTCTATGACTTCACACACATCCATTTTATGATGTTACGCACCTCCATTTTAACTTCACACACCTCCATTTTGGGACTTCACACACCTCCCTTCGTTGACTTCACACATTTCCATTCTATGACTTCACACACCTTCATTGTATGACTTCACACACCTCCATTCTATGACTTCACCCACCTCCATTCTATCACTTCACACCTCCGTTCTGACTTCACACACCTCCATTCTGTGACTTCACACCTCCATTCTGACTTCACACACCTCCATTCTGTGACTTCACACACCTCCATAATATGACTTCACTCACTTCCATTCTATGACTTCACACACCTCCATTCTGTGACTTCACACACCTCCGTTCTCCGACTTCACACCTCTCCAATTTGACTTCACATACCTCCATTCTATGACTTCACAAACCTCCATTCTGTGACTTCACACACCTCCATTATGTGACTTCACACACCTCCCTTCGGTGATTTCACACACCTCCATTCTGTGACTTCACACACCTTCATTGTATGAATTCACACACCTCCATTCTATGACTTCACACACTTCCATTCTATGATTTCACATACCTGCATGCTATGACTTCACACACCTCCATTCTGTGACTTCACACACCTCCATTCTGAGTTCACACACCTCCATTCTGTGACTTCACAAACCTCCATTCTATGATTTCACACACCTCCATTCTATGACTTCACACACCTCCATTTTAGGACGTCATACACCTCCATTTTGACTTCACAGACCTCCATTCTGTGACTTCACACATCTCCATTTTATGACTTCACACACTTCCATTGTGACGTCACACACCTCCATTCTATGAGTTCACACACCTCCATTCTATGAGTTCACACACCTCCATTCTGACTTCACACATATCCATTCTATGACTTCACACACCTCCATTCTGTGACTTCACACATCTCCATTCTCCAAGTTCACACCACTCCAATTTGAATTCACATACCTCCATTCTATGACTTCACAAACCTCCATTCTTTGACTTCATACACCTCCATTCTGTGACTTCACAAACGTCCATTCTATGATTTCACACACCTCCGTTCTATGACTTCACACACATCCATTTTATGATGTTACGCACCTCCATTTTAACTTCACACACCTCCATTTTGGGACTTCACACACCTCCCTTCGTTGACTTCACACATTTCCATTCTATGACTTCACACACCTTCATTGTATGACTTCACACAACTCCGTTCTGACTTCCCACACCTCCATTCTGTGACTTCACACACCTCCATTCTCCGACTTCACCCCCTTCCATTGTGACGTCACACACCTCCATTCTATGAATTCACAGACCTCAATTCTGTGACCTCACACACCTCCATTCTGTGACTTCACAAAACTCCATTCTATGACTTCACACACCTCCATGCTGTGACGTCACACACCTCCATTCTATGACTTCACACACTTCCATTGTGACGTCACACACCTCCATTCTATGAGTTCACACACCTCCATTCTGACTTCACAAACCTCCATTCTATGACTTCACACTCTTGCATTCTGAATTCACACAGCTCCATTTTGTGACTTCACAAAACTCCATTCTATGATTTCAAACACCTCCATACTATGACTTCACACAACTCCATCTAAGACTTCACACACCTCCATTTTGACTTCACACACCTGTATTCTATGACTTCGCACACCCCCAGTCTGACATCACACACGTCCATTCTATGACTTCACATACCTCGAAACTGTGACTTCACTCACCTGCACTCTATGACGTCACACTCCTCCATTCTATGACTTCCACAACTCCTTTCTATGACTTCACACACCCTCATTCTTACTTCAGAAACATCCATTCTATGACTTCCCACACCTCCATTCTTTGACTTCACACACCTCCATTCCACGACTTCACACACCTCCATTCTATGAGTTCACACACCTCCATTCTGTGACTTCACACACCTTCATTCTTAATTCATAAACATCCATTCTATGACTTCACACACCTCCATTCTCTGACTTCGCAAACCTCCATTCTGTGACTTCACACACCTCCATTCTGAGTTCACACACCTCCATTCGGTGACTTCACACACCTCCATTCTGACTTCACCCAACTCCATTCTATGACTTCACACACCTCCATTCTGTGACTTCACAAACCTCCATTCTATGACTTCACACACCTCCATTCTATGACTTCACACACCTCCATTTTATGACTTCACACACCTCCATTCTATGACTTCACACATCCATTTTGACTTCACACACCTCCATTTTATGACTTCACACACCTCCATTCTGTGACTTCACACACCTCCATTCTGTGACTTCACACACCTCCATCTTATGACTTCACAGAACTCCATTCTATGACTTCACACACCTCCATTCTATGACTTCACACACCTACATTCTATGCTTTCACACATCCATTTTGACTTCACACACCTCCAATATATGTCTTCAAACACCTCATTTCTGTCACTTCACACACCTCCATTCTATGACATCTCACATCCATTTTGACTTCACACACCTCCAATATATGACTTCAAACACCTCAATTCTGTGACTTCACACACCTGCATTCTATGACTTCATACCCGTCCATTCTGTTATTTCACTCACCTCCATTCTATGACTTCACACACCTCAATTCTGTGACTTCACAAACCTTCATTCTGTGACTTCACACACCTCTATTCTGTGACTTCACAAACGTCCATTCTATGATTTCACACACCTCCATGCTATGACTTCACACACCTCCATTTTATGACGTCACGCACCTCCATTTTAACTTCACACACCTCCATTATGTGATTTTACAAACCTCCCTTCGGTGACTTCACACACCTCCATTCCATGACTTCACACACCTTCATTGTATGACTTCACACACCTCCATTCTATGACTTCACACACTTCCATTCTATGATTTCACATACCTCCATGCTATGACTTCACACACCTCCATTCTGTGACTTCACACACCTCCATTCTGTGACTTCACAAACCTCCATTCTGTGATTTCACACACCTCCATTCTATGACTTCACACACCTATATTTTAGGACGTCACGCACCTCCATTTTGACTTCATACACCTCCATTCTGTGACATCACACACCTTCATTCTATGACTTCACACACTTCCATTGTGACGTCACACACCTCCATTATATGAGTTCACTCACCTCCATTCTATGACTTCACACACCTTCATTCTTACTTCAGAAACATCCATTCTATGACTTCCCACACCTCCATTCTTTGGCTTCACACACCTCCATTCCACGACTTCACACACCTCCATTCTATGAGTTCACACACCTCCATTCTATGACTTCACACACCTTCATTCTTAATTCATAAACATCCATTCTATGACTTCACACACCTCCATTCTATGACTTCACAAACCTCCATTCTGTGACTTCACACACCTCCATTCTGAGTTCTCACACCTCCATTCGGTTATTTCACACACCTCCATTCTGACTTCACCCAACTCCATTCTATGACTTCACACACCTCCATTCTGTGACTTCACAAACCTCCATTCTATGACTTCACACACCTCCATTGTATGACTTCACACACGTCCATTTTATGACTTCACACACCTCCATTCTATGACTTCACACATCCATTTTGACTTCACACACCTCCAATATATGACTTCAAACACCTCAATTCTGTGACTTCACACACCTGCATTCTATGACTTCATACCCGTCCATTCTGTTATGTCACACACCTCCATTCTATGACTTCACACACCTCCATTCTGTGACTTCACAAACCTTCATTCTGTGACTTCACACACCTCCATTCTGTGACTTCACAAACGTCCATTCCATGATTTCACACACCTCCATGCTTTGACTTCACACACGTCCATTTTATGACGTCACGCACCTACATTTTAACTTCACACACCTCCATTCTATGACTTCACACACCTTCATTGTATGACCTCACACACCTCCATTCTATGATTTCACACACTTCCATTCTATGATTTCACATACCTCCATGCTATGACTTCACACACCTCCATTCTGTGACTTCACACACCTCCATTCTTTGTTCACACACCTCCATTCCGTGACTTCACAAACCTCCATTTTAAGATTTTACACACCTCCATTCTATGACTTCACACACCTACATTTAGGACGTCACACACCTCCATTTTGACTTCACACACCTCCATTCTGTGACTTCACACACCTCCATTCTATGACTTCACATACTTCCATTGTGACGTCACACACCTCAATTCTATGTGTTCACACACCTCCATTCTATGACTTCACACACCTCCATTCTGACTTCACACACCTCCATTCTATGACTTCACAGACCTCGAATCTGTGACTTCTCTCACCTCCCCTCTATGATTTCACACTCCTCCATTCTATGACTTCCCACACCTCCTTTCTATGATTTCACCCACCTCCATTCTATGACTTCACACCTCCATTCTGACTTCACACACCTCCATTCTGTGACTTCACACACCTCCATTATATGACTTCACACACCTCCATTCTGTGACTTCACACACCTCCATTCTATGACTTCACACACCTTCATTCTTACTTCAGAAACATCCATTCTATGACTTCCACACCTCCATTCTTTGACCTCACACACCTCCATTCCACGACTTCACACATTTCCATTCTTGAGTTCACACACCTCCATTCTATGACTTCACACACCTTCATTCTTAATTCATAAACATCCATTCTATGACTTCACACACCTGCATTCTATGACTTCGCAAACCTCCATTCTGAATTCACACACCTCAATTCTGTGACTTCACAAACCTCCTTTCTGTTATTTCACACACCTCCATTCTATGACTTCACACACCTTCATTTTAGGACGTCACACACCTCCATTTTGACTTCATACACCTCCATTCTGTGACATCACACACCTCCATTCTATGAGTTCACACACCTCCATTCTATGACTTAACACACCTCCATTCTGACTTCACACACCTCCATTCTAGGACTTCAAAGACCTCAAAACTGTGACTTCACTCACCTACACTCTATGACTTCACACTCCTCCATTCTGTGACTTCACAAAACTCCATTCTATGATTTCACACACCTCCATACTATGACTTCACACACCTCCATTCTGAATTCACACACCTCCATTCTGTGACTTCACACACCTCCATTCTATGAGTTCACACACCTCCATTCTATGACTTCACACACCTTCATTCTGACTTCAGAAATATCCATTCTATGTCTTCACACACCTCCATTCTATCACTTCACAAATCTCCATTCTGTGACTTCACACACCTCCATTCTGACTTCACACAACTCCATTCAGTGACTTCACACATCTCCATTCTGACTTCACAAACCTCCATTCTATGACTTCACACACTTCCATTCTATGACTTCACACACCTCCATTCTGTGATTTCACAAACCTCCATTCTGAGTTCACACACCTCCATTCTGTGACTTCAAACACCTCCATTCTGTGACTTCACACACCTCCATTCCATGAATTCACACAACTCCATTCTATGACTTCACACACCTCCATTCTATGACTTCACACACCTCCATTTTATGTCTTCACACATCCATTTTGATTTCACACACCTCCAATATATGACTTCAAACACCTCAATTCTGTGACTTCACACACCTCCATTCTATAACATCACACATCCATTTTGACTTCACACACCTCCAATATATGACTTCACACACCTCAATATTGTGACTTCACACACCTCAATTCTATGACTTCATACCCGTCCATTCTGTTATTTCACACACCTCCATTCTATGACTTCACACACCTCCATTCTGTGACTTCACAAACCTCCATTCTGTGACTTCACACACCTCCATTCTGTGACTTCACAAACGTCCATTCTATGATTTCACACACCTCCATTCTATGAGTTCACACACCTCCATTTTATGACGTCACGCACCTCCATTTTAACTTCACACACCTCCATTATGTGACTTCACACACCTCCCTTCGGTGACTTCACACACCTCCATTCTGTGACTTCACACACCTTCATTGTATGACTTCACAAACCTTCATTGTATGACTTCACAAACCTCCATTCCATAACTTCACACAGTTGCATTCTATGATTTCACATACCTCCATGCTATGACTTCACACACCTTCATTCTGTGACTTCACAAACCTCCATTCTGTGACTTCACACACCTCCATTCTGTGACTTCACAAACGTCCATTCTATGATTTCACACACCTCCATTCTATGACTTCACACACCTCCATTCTATGACTTCACACGCCTCCTTTCTATGATTTCACCCACCTCCTTTCTATGACTTCACACCTCCAATCTGACTTCACACACCTCCATTCTGTGACTTCACACACCTTCATTGTATGACTTCACACACCTCCATTCCATGACTTCACATACTTCCATTCTATGATTACACATACCTCCATGCTATGACTTCACACACCTCCATTCTGTGACTTCACACACCTCCATTCTGAGTTCACACACCTCCATTCTGTGACTTCACCCACCTCCATTCTGTGACTTCACACACCTCAATTCTCCGACTTCACACCCCTCAAATATGACTTCACATACCTCCATTCTATCACTTCACAAACCTCCATTCTGTGACTTCACACACCTCCATTCTGTGACTTTGCAAACGTCCATTCTCTGATTTCACACACCTCCATTCTATGACTTCACACACCTCCATTCTGAATTCACACAGCTCCATTCTGTGACTTCACAAAACTCCATTCTATGATTTCACACACCTCCATACTATGACTTCACACAACTCCATGTATTACTTCACACACCTCCATTCTGACTTCACACACCTCTATTCTATGACTTCGCACATCTCCATTCTGTCATCACACACCTCCATTCTATGACTTCACAGACCTCGAATCTGTGACCTCACTCACCTGCACTCTATGATTTCACACTCCTCCATTCTATGACTTCCCACACCTCCTTTCTATGACTTCACACACTTCCATTGTGACATCACACAACTCCATTCTATGAGTTCACACACCTCCATTCTATGACTTCACACACCTCCATTCTGACTTCACACACCTCCATTCTATGACTTCACAGACCTCGAATCTGTGACTTCACTTACCTCCACTGTATGACTTCACACTCCTCCATTCTATGACTTCACACACCTCCTTTCTATGACTTCACCCAACTCCATTCTATGACTTCACACCTCCAATCTGACTTCACACACCTCCATTCTGTGACTTCACCCACCTCCATTCTGTGACATCACACACCTCCATTATATGACTTCACACACCTCCATGCTATGACTTCACACACCTCCATTCTGTGACTTCACACACCTCCATTCTGATTTCACACACCTCCATTCTGTGATTTCACACACCTCCATTGTATGACTTCAAACACCTCCATTCTGACATCACACACCTCCATTCTATGACTTCACAGTCCTCGAATCTGTGACCTCACTCACCTGCACTCTATGACTTCACACTCCTCCATTCTATGACTTCCCACACCTCTTTTCTATGACTTCACACACTTCCATTTTGACATCACACAACTCCATTCTGTGAGTTCACACAACTCCATTCTATGACTTCACACACCTCCATTCTGACTTCACACACCTCCATTCTATGACTTCACAGACCTCGAATCTGTGACTTCACTTACCTCCACTCTATGACTTCACACTCCTCCATTCTATGACTTCACACACCTCCTTTCTATGATTTCACCCACCTCCATTCTATGACTTCACACCTCCAATCTGACTTCACACACTTCCATACTGTGACTTCACACACTTCCATTCTGAATTCACACTGCTCCATTCTGTGACTTCACAAAACTCCATACTATGATTTCAAAAACCTCCATACTATGACTTCACACACCTCCATTCTTTGACTTTACACACCTCCATTCCACGACTTCACACACCTCCATTCTATGAGTTCACACACCTCCATTCTATGACTTCACACACCTTCATTCTTAATTCAGAAAAATCCATTCTATGACTTCACACACCTCCATTCTATGTCTTCGCAAACCTCCATTCTGTGACATCACACACCTCCATTCTCAGTTCACACATGTCCATTCGGTGACTTCACACACCTCCATTCTGTGACTTCACACACCTCCATTCTCAGTTCACACACGTCCATTCGGTGACTTCACACACCTCCATTCTGTGACTTCAAACACCTCTATTCTGTGACTTCACACACCTCCATTCTTTGACTTCACACACCTCCATTCTATGACTTCACACACCTCCATTCTATGACTTCACACATCCATTTTGATTTCACACACCTCCAATATATTACTTCAAACACCTCAATTCTGTGACTTCACACACCTCCATTGTATGACTTCATACCTGTCCATTCTGTGTTTTCACACACCACCATTCTATGACTTCAAACACCTCCATTGTGTGACTTCACCCACATCGATTCTGTGACTTCACACACCTCCATTCTCCGACTTCACACCTCTCAAATATGACTTCACATAACTGCATTCTATGACTTTACAAACCTCCATTTTGTTACTTCGCACACCTCCATTCTGTGACTTCACAAAAGTCCATTCTCTGATTTCACACACCTCCATTCTATGACTTCACACACCTCCATTTTGAATTCAAACAGCTCCATTCTGTGACTTCACAAAACTCCATTCTATGATTTCACACACCTCCATACTATGACTTCACACACCTCCATTCTGAATTCACACACCTCCATTCTGTGACTTCACAAACCTCCATTCTATGAGTTCACACATCTCCATTCTATGACTTCACACACCTTCATTCTGACTTCAGAAATATCCATTCTATGTCTTCACCCACCTCCATTCTATGACTTCACACACCTCCATTTTATGTCTTCACACATCCATTTTGATTTCACACACCTCCAATATATGACTTCAAACACCTCAATTCTGTGACTTCACACACCTCCATTCTATAACATCACACATCCATTTTGACTTCACACACCTCCAATATATGACTTCACACACCTCAATATTGTGACTTCACACACCTCAATTCTATGACTTCATACCCGTCCATTCTGTTATTTCACACACCTCCATTCTATGACTTCACACACCTCCATTCTGTGACTTCACAAACCTCCATTCTGTGACTTCACACACCTCCATTCTGTGACTTCACAAACGTCCATTCTATGATTTCACACACCTCCATTCTATGAGTTCACACACCTCCATTTTATGACGTCACGCACCTCCATTTTAACTTCACACACCTCCATTATGTGACTTCACACACCTCCCTTCGGTGACTTCACACACCTCCATTCTGTGACTTCACACACCTTCATTGTATGACTTCACAAACCTTCATTGTATGACTTCACAAACCTCCATTCCATAACTTCACACAGTTGCATTCTATGATTTCACATACCTCCATGCTATGACTTCACACACCTTCATTCTGTGACTTCACAAACCTCCATTCTGTGACTTCACACACCTCCATTCTGTGACTTCACAAACGTCCATTCTATGATTTCACACACCTCCATTCTATGACTTCACACACCTCCATTCTATGACTTCACACGCCTCCTTTCTATGATTTCACCCACCTCCTTTCTATGACTTCACACCTCCAATCTGACTTCACACACCTCCATTCTGTGACTTCACACACCTTCATTGTATGACTTCACACACCTCCATTCCATGACTTCACATACTTCCATTCTATGATTACACATACCTCCATGCTATGACTTCACACACCTCCATTCTGTGACTTCACACACCTCCATTCTGAGTTCACACACCTCCATTCTGTGACTTCACCCACCTCCATTCTGTGACTTCACACACCTCAATTCTCCGACTTCACACCCCTCAAATATGACTTCACATACCTCCATTCTATCACTTCACAAACCTCCATTCTGTGACTTCACACACCTCCATTCTGTGACTTTGCAAACGTCCATTCTCTGATTTCACACACCTCCATTCTATGACTTCACACACCTCCATTCTGAATTCACACAGCTCCATTCTGTGACTTCACAAAACTCCATTCTATGATTTCACACACCTCCATACTATGACTTCACACAACTCCATGTATTACTTCACACACCTCCATTCTGACTTCACACACCTCTATTCTATGACTTCGCACATCTCCATTCTGTCATCACACACCTCCATTCTATGACTTCACAGACCTCGAATCTGTGACCTCACTCACCTGCACTCTATGATTTCACACTCCTCCATTCTATGACTTCCCACACCTCCTTTCTATGACTTCACACACTTCCATTGTGACATCACACAACTCCATTCTATGAGTTCACACACCTCCATTCTATGACTTCACACACCTCCATTCTGACTTCACACACCTCCATTCTATGACTTCACAGACCTCGAATCTGTGACTTCACTTACCTCCACTGTATGACTTCACACTCCTCCATTCTATGACTTCACACACCTCCTTTCTATGACTTCACCCAACTCCATTCTATGACTTCACACCTCCAATCTGACTTCACACACCTCCATTCTGTGACTTCACCCACCTCCATTCTGTGACATCACACACCTCCATTATATGACTTCACACACCTCCATGCTATGACTTCACACACCTCCATTCTGTGACTTCACACACCTCCATTCTGAGTTCACACACCTCCATTCTGTGATTTCACACACCTCCATTGTATGACTTCAAACACCTCCATTCTGACATCACACACCTCCATTCTATGACTTCACAGTCCTCGAATCTGTGACCTCACTCACCTGCACTCTATGACTTCACACTCCTCCATTCTATGACTTCCCACACCTCTTTTCTATGACTTCACACACTTCCATTTTGACATCACACAACTCCATTCTGTGAGTTCACACAACTCCATTCTATGACTTCACACACCTCCATTCTGACTTCACACACCTCCATTCTATGACTTCACAGACCTCGAATCTGTGACTTCACTTACCTCCACTCTATGACTTCACACTCCTCCATTCTATGACTTCACACACCTCCTTTCTATGATTTCACCCACCTCCATTCTATGACTTCACACCTCCAATCTGACTTCACACACTTCCATACTGTGACTTCACACACTTCCATTCTGAATTCACACTGCTCCATTCTGTGACTTCACAAAACTCCATACTATGATTTCAAAAACCTCCATACTATGACTTCACACACCTCCATTCTTTGACTTTACACACCTCCATTCCACGACTTCACACACCTCCATTCTATGAGTTCACACACCTCCATTCTATGACTTCACACACCTTCATTCTTAATTCAGAAAAATCCATTCTATGACTTCACACACCTCCATTCTATGTCTTCGCAAACCTCCATTCTGTGACATCACACACCTCCATTCTCAGTTCACACATGTCCATTCGGTGACTTCACACACCTCCATTCTGTGACTTCACACACCTCCATTCTCAGTTCACACACGTCCATTCGGTGACTTCACACACCTCCATTCTGTGACTTCAAACACCTCTATTCTGTGACTTCACACACCTCCATTCTTTGACTTCACACACCTCCATTCTATGACTTCACACACCTCCATTCTATGACTTCACACATCCATTTTGATTTCACACACCTCCAATATATTACTTCAAACACCTCAATTCTGTGACTTCACACACCTCCATTGTATGACTTCATACCTGTCCATTCTGTGTTTTCACACACCACCATTCTATGACTTCAAACACCTCCATTGTGTGACTTCACCCACATCGATTCTGTGACTTCACACACCTCCATTCTCCGACTTCACACCCCTCAAATATGACTTCACATAACTGCATTCTATGACTTTACAAACCTCCATTTTGTTACTTCGCACACCTCCATTCTGTGACTTCACAAAAGTCCATTCTCTGATTTCACACACCTCCATTCTATGACTTCACACACCTCCATTTTGAATTCAAACAGCTCCATTCTGTGACTTCACAAAACTCCATTCTATGATTTCACACACCTCCATACTATGACTTCACACACCTCCATTCTGAATTCACACACCTCCATTCTGTGACTTCACAAACCTCCATTCTATGAGTTCACACATCTCCATTCTATGACTTCACACACCTTCATTCTGACTTCAGAAATATCCATTCTATGTCTTCACCCACCTCCATTCTATCACTTCACAAATCTCCATTCTGTGACTTCACACACCTCCATTCTGAGTTCACACAACTCCATTCAGTGACTTCACACATCTCCATTCTGACTTCACAAACCTCAATTCTATGACTTCACACACTTCCATTCTATGACTTCACACACCTCCATTCTGTGATTTCACAAACCTCCATTCTGAGTTCACACACCTCCATTCTGTGATCTCAAACACCTCCATTCTGTGACTTCACACACCTCCATTCCATGAATTCACACAACTCCATTCTATGACTTCACACACCTCCATTCTATGACTTCACACACCTCCATTCTATGACTTGACACATCCATTTTGACTTCACACACCTCCAATATATGACTTCAAACACCTCAATTCTGTGACTTCACACACCTCCATTCTATAACTTCACACATCCATTTTGACTTCACACACCTCCAATATATGACTTCACACACCTCAATATTGTGACTTCACACACCTCAATTCTATGACTTCATACCCGTCCATTCTGTTATTTCACACACCTCCATTCTATGACTTCACACACCTCCATTCTGTGACTTCACAAACCTCCATTCTGTGACTTCACACACCTCCATTCTGTGACTTCACAAACGTCCATTCTATGATTTCACACACCTCCATTCTATGACTTCACACACCTCCATTTTATGACGTCACGCACCTCCATTTTAACTTCACACACCTCCATTATGTGACTTCACACACCTCCCTTCGGTGACTTCACACACCTCCATTCTGTGACTTCACACACCTTCATTGTATGACTTCACAAACCTCCATTCCATAACTTCACACACTTGCATTCTATGATTTCACATACCTCCATGCTATGACTTCACACACCTTCATTCTGTGACTTCACAAACCTCCATTCTGTGACTTCACACACCTCCATTCTGTGACTTCACAAACGTCCATTCTATGATTTCACACACCTCCATTCTATGACTTCACACACCTCCATTCTATGACTTCACACGCCTCCTTTCTATGATTTCACCCACCTCCTTTCTATGACTTCACACCTCCAATCTGACTTCACACACCTCCATTCTGTGACTTCACACACCTTCATTGTATGACTTCACACACCTCCATTCCATGACTTCACATACTTCCATTCTATGATTTCACATACCTCCATGCTATGACTTCACACACCTCCATTCTGTGACTTCACACACCTCCATTCTGAGTTCACACACCTCCATTCTGTGACTTCACCCACCTCCATTCTGTGACTTCACACACCTCAATTCTCCGACTTCACACCCCTCAAATATGACTTCACATACCTCCATTCTATCACTTCACAAACCTCCATTCTGTGACTTCACACACCTCCATTCTGTGACTTCGCAAACGTCCATTCTCTGATTTCACACACCTCCATTCTATGACTTCACACACCTCCATTCTGAATTCACACAGCTCCATTCTGTGACTTCACAAAACTCCATTCTATGATTTCACACACCTCCATACTATGACTTCACACAACTCCATGTATTACTTCACACACCTCCATTCTGACTTCACACACCTCTATTCTATGACTTCGCACATCTCCATTCTGTCATCACACACCTCCATTCTATGACTTCACAGACCTCGAATCTGTGACCTCACTCACCTGCACTCTATGATTTCACACTCCTCCATTCTATGACTTCCCACACCTCCTTTCTATGACTTCACACACTTCCATTGTGACATCACACAACTCCATTCTATGAGTTCACACACCTCCATTCTATGACTTCACACACCTCCATTCTGACTTCACACACCTCCATTCTATGACTTCACAGACCTCGAATCTGTGACTTCACTTACCTCCACTCTATGACTTCACACTCCTCCATTCTATGACTTCACACACCTCCTTTCTATGACTTCACCCAACTCCATTCTATGACTTCACACCTCCAATCTGACTTCACACACCTCCATTCTGTGACTTCACCCACCTCCATTCTGTGACATCACACACCTCCATTATATGACTTCACACACCTCCATGCTATGACTTCACACACCTCCATTCTGTGACTTCACACACCTCCATTCTGAGTTCACACACCTCCATTCTGTGATTTCACACACCTCCATTGTATGACTTCAAACACCTCCATTCTGACATCACACACCTCCATTCTATGACTTCACAGTCCTCGAATCTGTGACCTCACTCACCTGCACTCTATGACTTCACACTCCTCCATTCTATGACTTCCCACACCTCTTTTCTATGACTTCACACACTTCCATTTTGACATCACACAACTCCATTCTGTGAGTTCACACAACTCCATTCTATGACTTCACACACCTCCATTCTGACTTCACACACCTCCATTCTATGACTTCACAGACCTCGAATCTGTGACTTCACTTACCTCCACTCTATGACTTCACACTCCTCCATTCTATGACTTCACACACCTCCTTTCTATGATTTCACCCACCTCCATTCTATGACTTCACACCTCCAATCTGACTTCACACACTTCCATACTGTGACTTCACACACTTCCATTCTGAATTCACACTGCTCCATTCTGTGACTTCACAAAACTCCATACTATGATTTCAAAAACCTCCATACTATGACTTCACACACCTCCATTCTTTGACTTTACACACCTCCATTCCACGACTTCACACACCTCCATTCTATGAGTTCACACACCTCCATTCTATGACTTCACACACCTTCATTCTTAATTCAGAAAAATCCATTCTATGACTTCACACACCTCCATTCTATGTCTTCGCAAACCTCCATTCTGTGACATCACACACCTCCATTCTCAGTTCACACATGTCCATTCGGTGACTTCACACACCTCCATTCTGTGACTTCACACACCTCCATTCTCAGTTCACACACGTCCATTCGGTGACTTCACACACCTCCATTCTGTGACTTCAAACACCTCTATTCTGTGACTCCACACACCTCCATTCTTTGACTTCACACACCTCCATTCTATGACTTCACACACCTCCATTCTATGACTTCACACATCCATTTTGATTTCACACACCTCCAATATATTACTTCAAACACCTCAATTCTGTGACTTCACACACCTCCATTGTATGACTTCATACCTGTCCATTCTGTGTTTTCACACACCACCATTCTATGACTTCAAACACCTCCATTGTGTGACTTCACCCACATCGATTCTGTGACTTCACACACCTCCATTCTCCGACTTCACACCCCTCAAATATGACTTCACATAACTGCATTCTATGACTTTACAAACCTCCATTTTGTTACTTCGCACACCTCCATTCTGTGACTTCACAAAAGTCCATTCTCTGATTTCACACACCTCCATTCTATGACTTCACACACCTCCATTTTGAATTCAAACAGCTCCATTCTGTGACTTCACAAAACTCCATTCTATGATTTCACACACCTCCATACTATGACTTCACACACCTCCATTCTGAATTCACACACCTCCATTCTGTGACTTCACAAACCTCCATTCTATGAGTTCACACATCTCCATTCTATGACTTCACACACCTTCATTCTGACTTCAGAAATATCCATTCTATGTCTTCACCCACCTCCATTCTATCACTTCACAAATCTCCATTCTGTGACTTCACACACCTCCATTCTGAGTTCACACAACTCCATTCAGTGACTTCACACATCTCCATTCTGACTTCACAAACCTCCATTCTATGACTTCACACACTTCCATTCTATGACTTCACACACCTCCATTCTGTGATTTCACAAACCTCCATTCTGAGTTCACACACCTCCATTCTGTGATCTCAAACACCTCCATTCTGTGACTTCACACACCTCCATTCCATGAATTCACACAACTCCATTCTATGACTTCACACACCTCCATTCTATGACTTCACACACCTCCATTCTATGACTTGACACATCCATTTTGACTTCACACACCTCCAATATATGACTTCAAACACCTCAATTCTGTGACTTCACACACCTCCATTCTATAACTTCACACATCCATTTTGACTTCACACACCTCCAATATATGACTTCACACACCTCAATATTGTGACTTCACACACCTCAATTCTATGACTTCATACCCGTCCATTCTGTTATTTCACACACCTCCATTCTATGACTTCACACACCTCCATTCTGTGACTTCACAAACCTCCATTCTGTGACTTCACACACCTCCATTCTGTGACTTCACAAACGTCCATTCTATGATTTCACACACCTCCATTCTATGACTTCACACACCTCCATTTTATGACGTCACGCACCTCCATTTTAACTTCACACACCTCCATTATGTGACTTCACACACCTCCCTTCGGTGACTTCACACACCTCCATTCTGTGACTTCACACACCTTCATTGTATGACTTCACAAACCTCCATTCCATAACTTCACACACTTGCATTCTATGATTTCACATACCTCCATGCTATGACTTCACACACCTTCATTCTGTGACTTCACAAACCTCCATTCTGTGACTTCACACACCTCCATTCTGTGACTTCACAAACGTCCATTCTATGATTTCACACACCTCCATTCTATGACTTCACACACCTCCATTCTATGACTTCACACGCCTCCTTTCTATGATTTCACCCACCTCCTTTCTATGACTTCACACCTCCAATCTGACTTCACACACCTCCATTCTGTGACTTCACACACCTTCATTGTATGACTTCACACACCTCCATTCCATGACTTCACATACTTCCATTCTATGATTTCACATACCTCCATGCTATGACTTCACACACCTCCATTCTGTGACTTCACACACCTCCATTCTGAGTTCACACACCTCCATTCTGTGACTTCACCCACCTCCATTCTGTGACTTCACACACCTCAATTCTCCGACTTCACACCCCTCAAATATGACTTCACATACCTCCATTCTATCACTTCACAAACCTCCATTCTGTGACTTCACACACCTCCATTCTGTGACTTCGCAAACGTCCATTCTCTGATTTCACACACCTCCATTCTATGACTTCACACACCTCCATTCTGAATTCACACAGCTCCATTCTGTGACTTCACAAAACTCCATTCTATGATTTCACACACCTCCATACTATGACTTCACACAACTCCATGTATTACTTCACACACCTCCATTCTGACTTCACACACCTCTATTCTATGACTTCGCACATCTCCATTCTGTCATCACACACCTCCATTCTATGACTTCACAGACCTCGAATCTGTGACCTCACTCACCTGCACTCTATGATTTCACACTCCTCCATTCTATGACTTCCCACACCTCCTTTCTATGACTTCACACACTTCCATTGTGACATCACACAACTCCATTCTATGAGTTCACACACCTCCATTCTATGACTTCACACACCTCCATTCTGACTTCACACACCTCCATTCTATGACTTCACAGACCTCGAATCTGTGACTTCACTTACCTCCACTCTATGACTTCACACTCCTCCATTCTATGACTTCACACACCTCCTTTCTATGACTTCACCCAACTCCATTCTATGACTTCACACCTCCAATCTGACTTCACACACCTCCATTCTGTGACTTCACCCACCTCCATTCTGTGACATCACACACCTCCATTATATGACTTCACACACCTCCATGCTATGACTTCACACACCTCCATTCTGTGACTTCACACACCTCCATTCTGAGTTCACACACCTCCATTCTGTGACTTCACACACCTCCATTGTATGACTTCAAACACCTCCATTCTGACATCACACACCTCCATTCTATGACTTCACAGTCCTCGAATCTGTGACCTCACTCACCTGCACTCTATGACTTCACACTCCTCCATTCTATGACTTCCCACACCTCTTTTCTATGACTTCACACACTTCCATTTTGACATCACACAACTAAATTCTGTGAGTTCACACAACTCCATTCTATGACTTCACACACCTCCATTCTGACTTCACAAACCTCCATTCTATGACTTCACAGACCTCGAATCTGTGACTTCACTTACCTCCACTCTATGACTTCACACTCCTCCATTCTATGACTTCACACACCTCCTTTCTATGATTTCACCCACCTCCATTCTATGACTTCACACCTCCAATCTGACTTCACACACTTCCATACTGTGACTTCACACACTTCCATTCTGAATTCACACTGCTCCATTCTGTGACTTCACAAAACTCCATACTATGATTTCAAAAACCTCCATACTATGACTTCACACACCTCCATTCTTTGACTTTACACACCTCCATTCCACGACTTCACACACCTCCATTCTATGAGTTCACACACCTCCATTCTATGACTTCACACACCTTCATTCTTAATTCAGAAAAATCCATTCTATGACTTCACACACCTCCATTCTATGTCTTCGCAAACCTCCATTCTGTGACATCACACACCTCCATTCTCAGTTCACACACCACCATTCGGTGACTTCACACACCTCCATTCTGACTTCACCCAACTCCATTCTATGACTTCACACACCTCCATTCTGTGACTTCACAAACCTCCATTCTGTGACTTCACACACCTCCATTCTATGACTTCACACACCTCCATTTTATGACTTCACCCACCTCCATTCTTTGACTTCACACATCCTTTTTGACTTCACACACCTCCATTTTATGACTTCACACACCTCCATTCTGTGACTTCACACACCTCCATTCTGTGACTTCACACACCTCCATTTTATGACTTCAAAGAACTCCATTCTATGACTTCACACACCTCCATTCTATAACTTCACACACCTCCATTCTATGCCTTCACACATCCATTTTGACTTCACACACCTCCAATATACGACTTCAAACACCTCAATTCTGTCACTTCACACACCTCCATTCTATGACTTCACACATCCATTTTGACTTCACACACCTCCAATATATGACTTCAAACACCTCAATTCTGTGACTTCACACACCTGCATTCTATGACTTCATACCCGTGCATTCTGTTATTTCACTCACCTCCATTCTATGACTTCACACACCTCAATTCTGTGACTTCAAAAACCTTCATTCTGTGACTTCACACACCTCCATTCTGTGACTTCATAAACGTCCATTCTATGATTTCACACACCTCCATGCTATGACTTCACACACCTCCATTTTATGACGTCACGCACCTCCATTTTAACTTCACACACCTCCATTATGTCATTTCACACACCTCCCTTCAGTGACTTCACAGTCCTCCATTCTATGACTTCACACACCTTCATTGTATGACTTCACACACCTCCATTCTATGACTTCACACACTTCCATTGTATGATTTCACATACCTCCATGCTATGACTTCACACACCTCCATTCTGTGACTTCACACACCTCCATTCTTTGTTCACACACCTCCATTCTGTGACTTCACAAACCTCCATTCTAAGATTTCACACACCTCCATTCTATGACTTCACACACCTACATTTTAGGATGTCACACACCTCCATTTTCATTTCACACACCTCCATTCTGTGACTTCACACACCTCCATTCTATGACTTCACATACTTCCATTGTGACGTCACACACCTCCATTCTATGAGTTCACACACCTCCATTCTATGACTTCAAACACCTCCATTCTGACTTCACACACCTCCATTCTATGACTTCACAGACCTCGAATCTGTGACTTCACTCACCTCCACTCTATGACTTCACACTCCTCCATTCTATGACTTCACACCTCCATTCTCACTTCACACACCTCCATTCTGTGACTTCACACACCTCCATTATATGACTTCACACACCTCCTTTCTGTGACTTCACACACCTCCATTCTTAGACTTCACACACCTAAATTCTGACTTCACACAACTCCATTCTATGACTTCACACACCTCCATTCTTTCACGTCACCCACCTCCATTCTATGACTTCACATACCTTCATTCTTACTTTACAAATATCCATTCTATAACTTCACACACCTCCATTCTATGACTTCACACACCTCCATTCTTTGACTTCACACACCTCCATTCTATGTTCAGACACCTCAATTCTGTGACTTCACAAACCTCCATTCTGACTTCAAACACCTCCATTCTATGACTTCACACACCTCCATTCTTTGACTTCACACACCTAAATTCTGACTTCACACAACTCCATTCTATGACTTCCCACACCTCCATTCTTTGACTTCACACACCTCCATTCCACGACTTCACACACCTCCATTCTATGAGTTCACACACCTCCATTCTATGACTTCACACACCTTCATTCTTAATTCATAAACATCCATTCTATGACTTCACACACCTCCATTCTATGACTTCGCAAACCTCCATTCTGTGACTTCACACACCTCCATTCTGAGTTCACACACCTCCATTCGGTGACTTCACACACCTCCATTCTGACTCCACCCAACTCCATTCTATGACTTCACACACCTCCATTCTGTGACTTCACAAACCTCCATTCTGTGACTTCACACACCTCCATTCTATGACTTCACACACCTCCATTTTATGACTTCACCCACCTCCATTCTATGACTTCACACATCCTTTTTGACTTCACACACCTCCATTTTATGACTTCACACACCTCCATTCTGTGACTTCACACACCTCCATTCTGTGACTTCACACACCTCCATTTTATGACTTCACAGAACTCCATTCTATGACTTCACACACCTCCATTCTATGACTTCACACACCTCCATTCTATGTCTTCACACATCCATTTTGACTTCACACACCTCCAATATATGACTTCAAACACCTCAATTCTGTCACTTCACACACCTCCATTCTATGACTTCACACATCCATTTTGACTTCACACACCTCCACTATATGACTTCAAACACCTCAATTCTGTGACTTCACACACCTGCATTCTATGACTTCATACCCGTGCATTCTGTTATTTCACTCACCTCCATTCTATGACTTCACACACCTCAATTCTGTGACTTCAAATATCTTCATTCTGTGACTTCACACACCTCCATTCTGTGATTCATAAACGTCCATTCTATGATTTCACACACCTCCATGCTATGACTTCACACACCTCCATTTTATGACGTCACGCACCTCCATTTTAACTTCACACACCTCCATTATGTCATTTCACACAACTCCCTTCGGTGACTTTACAGTCCTCCATTCTATGACTTCACACACCTTCATTGTATGACTTCACACACCTCCATTCTATGACTTCACACACTTCCATTGTATGAATTCACATACCTCCATGCTATGACTTCACACACCTCCATTCTGTGACTTCACACACCTCCATTCTTTGTTCACACACCTCCATTCTGTGACTTCACAAACCTCCATTCTAAGATTTCACACACCTCCATTCTATGACTTCACACACCTACATTTTAGGATGTCACACACCTCCATTTTCACTTCACACACCTCCATTCTGTGACTTCACACACCTCCATTCTATGACTTCACATACTTCCATTGTGACGTCACACACCTCCATTCTATGAGTTCACACACCTCCATTCTATGACTTCAAACACCTCCATTCTGACTTCACACACCTCCATTCTATGACTTCACAGACCTCGAATCTGTGACTTCACTCACCTCCACTCTATGACTTCACACTCCTCCATTCTATGACTTCACACCTCCATTCTCACTTCACACACCTCCATTCTGTGACTTCACACACCTCCATTATATGACTTCACACACCTCCATTCTGTGACTTCACACACCTCCATTCTTAGACTTCACACACCTAAATTCTGACTTCACACAACTCCATTCTATGACTTCACACACCTCCATTCTTTGACGTCACCCACCTCCATTCTATGACTTCACATACCTTCATTCTTACTTTACAAATATCCATTCTATAACTTCACACACCTCCATTCTATGACTTCACACACCTCCATTCTTTGACTTCACACACCTCCATTCTATGTTCACACACCTCAATTCTGTGACTTCACAAACCTCCATTCTGACTTCAAACACCTCCATTCTATGACTTCACACACCTCCATTCTTTGACTTCACACACCTAAATTCTGACTTCACACAACTCCATTCTATGACTTCCCACACCTCCATTCTTTGACATCACACACTTCCATTCCACGACTTCACACACCTCCATTCTATGAGTTCACACACCTCCATTCTATGACTTCACACACCTTCATTCTTAATTCATAAACATCCATTCTATGACTTCACACACCTCCATTCTATGACTTCGCAAACCTCCATTCTGTGACTTCACACACCTCCATTCTGAGTTCACACACCTCCATTCGGTGACTTCACACACCTCCATTCTGACTTCACCCAACTCCATTCTATGACTTCACACACCTCCATTCTGTGACTTCACAAACCTCCATTCTGTGACTTCACACACCTCCATTCTATGACTTCACACACCTCCATTTTATGACTTCACCCACCTCCATTCTATGACTTCACACATCCTTTTTGACTTCACACACCTCCATTTTATGACTTCACACACCTCCATTCTGTGACTTCACACACCTCCATTCTGTGACTTCACACACCTCCATTTTATGACTTCACAGAACTCCATTCTATGACTTCACACACCTCCATTCTATGACTTCACACACCTCCATTCTATGCCTTCACACATCCATTTTGACTTCACACACCTCCAATATATGACTTCAAACACCTCAATTCTGTCACTTCACACACCTCCATTCTATGACTTCACACATCCATTTTGACTTCACACACCTCCACTATATGACTTCAAACACCTCAATTCTGTGACTTCACACACCTGCATTCTATGACTTCATACCCATCCATTCTGTTATTTCACTCACCTCCATTCTATGACTTCACACACCTCAATTCTGTGACTTCAAAAACCTTCATTCTGTGACTTCACACACCTCCATTCTGTGACTTCATAAACGTCCATTCTATGATTTCACACACCTCCATGCTATGACTTCACACACCTCCATTTTATGACGTCACGCACCTCCATTTTAACTTCACACACCTCCCTTATGTCATTTCACACACCTCCCTTCGGTGACTTCACAGTCCTCCATTCTATGACTTCACACACCTTCATTGTATGACTTCACACACCTCCATTCTATGACTTCACACACTTCCATTGTATGATTTCACATACCTCCATGCTATGACTTCACACACCTCCATTCTGTGACTTCACACACCTCCATTCTTTGTTCACACACCTCCATTCTGTGACTTCACAAACCTCCATTCTAAGATTTCACACACCTCCATTCTATGACTTCACACACCTACATTTTAGGATGTCACACACCTCCATTTTCACTTCACACACCTCCATTCTGTGACTTCACACACCTCCATTCTATGACTTCACATACTTCCATTGTGACGTCACACACCTCCACTGTATGAGTTCACACACCTCCATTCTATGACTTCAAACACCTCCATTCTGACTTCACACACCTCCATTCTATGACTTCACAGACCTCGAATCTGTGACTTCACTCACCTCCACTCTATGACTTCACACTCCTCCATTCTATGACTTCCCACACCTCCTTTCTATGACTTCACCCACCTCCATTCTATGACTTCACACCTCCATTCTCACTTCACACACCTCCATTCTGTGACTTCACACACCTCCATTATATGACTTCACACACCTCCATTCTGTGACTTCACACACCTCCATTTTTAGACTTCACACACCTAAATTCGGACTTCACACAACTCCATTCTATGACTTCACACACCTCCATTCTTTGACGTCACCCACCTCCATTCTATGACTTCACATACCTTCATTCTTACTTTACAAATATCCATTCTATAACTTCACACACCTCCATTCTATGACTTCACACACCTCCATTCTTTGACTTCACACACCTCCCTTCTATGTTCACACACCTCAATTCTGTGACTTCACAAACCTCCATTCTGACTTCAAACACCTCCATTCTATGACTTCACACACCTCCATTCTTTGACTTCACACACCTAAATTCTGACTTCACACAACTACATTCTATGAGTTCACACACCTCCATTCTATGACTTCACACACCTTCATTCTTAATTCATAAACATCCATTCTATGACTTCACACACCTCCATTCTATGACTTCTCAAACCTCCATTCTGTGACTTCACACATCTCCATTCTGAGTTCACACACCTCCATTCGGTGACTTCACACACCTCCATTCTGACTTCACCCAACTCCATTCTATGACTTCACACACCTCCATTCTGTGACTTCACAAACCTCCATTCTATGACTTCACACACCTCCATTCTATGACTTCACACACCTCCATTTTATGACTTCACCCACCTCCATTCTATGACTTCACACATCCTTTTTGACTTCACACACCTCCATTTTATGACTTCACACACCTCCATTCTGTGACTTCACACACCTCCATTCTGTGACTTCACACACCTCCATTTTATGACTTCACAGAACTCCATTCTATGACTTCACACACCTCCATTCTATGACTTCACACACCTCCATTCTATGCCTTCACACATCCATTTTGACTTCACACACCTCCAATATATGACTTCAAACACCTCAATTCTGTCACTTCACACACCTCCATTCTATGACTTCACACATCCTTTTTGACTTCACACACCTCCAATATATGACTTCAAACACCTCAATTCTGTGACTTCACACACCTGCATTCTATGACTTCATACCCGTCCATTCTGTTATTTCACTCACCTCCATTCTATGACTTCACACACCTCAATTCTGTGACTTCAAAAACCTTCATTCTGTGACTTCACACACCTCCATTCTGTGACTTCACAAACGTCCATTCTATGATTTCACACACCTCCATGCTATGACTTCACACACCTCCATTTTATGACGTCACGCACCTCCATTTTAACTTCACACACCTCCATTATGTTTCTTCACACACCTCCCTTCGGTGACTTCACACACCTCCATTCTGTGACTTCACACACCTTCATTGTATGACTTCACAAACCTCCATTCCATAACTTCACACACTTGCATTCTATGATTTCACATACCTCCATGCTATGACTTCACACACCTTCATTCTGTGACTTCACAAACCTCCATTCTGTGACTTCACACACCTCCATTCTGTGACTTCACAAACGTCCATTCTATGATTTCACACACCTCCATTCTATGACTTCACACACCTCCATTCTATGACTTCACACGCCTCCTTTCTATGATTTCACCCACCTCCTTTCTATGACTTCACACCTCCAATCTGACTTCACACACCTCCATTCTGTGACTTCACACACCTTCATTGTATGACTTCACACACCTCCATTCCATGACTTCACATACTTCCATTCTATGATTTCACATACCTCCATGCTATGACTTCACACACCTCCATTCTGTGACTTCACACACCTCCATTCTGAGTTCACACACCTCCATTCTGTGACTTCACCCACCTCCATTCTGTGACTTCACACACCTCAATTCTCCGACTTCACACCCCTCAAATATGACTTCACATACCTCCATTCTATCACTTCACAAACCTCCATTCTGTGACTTCACACACCTCCATTCTGTGACTTCGCAAACGTCCATTCTCTGATTTCACACACCTCCATTCTATGACTTCACACACCTCCATTCTGAATTCACACAGCTCCATTCTGTGACTTCACAAAACTCCATTCTATGATTTCACACACCTCCATTCTGACTTCACACACCTCTATTCTATGACTTCGCACATCTCCATTCTGTCATCACACACCTCCATTCTATGACTTCACAGACCTCGAATCTGTGACCTCACTCACCTGCACTTTATGATTTCACACTCCTCCATTCTATGACTTCCCACACCTCCTTTCTATGACTTCACACACTTCCATTGTGACATCACACAACTCCATTCTATGAGTTCACACACCTCCATTCTATGACTTCACACACCTCCATTCTGACTTCACACACCTCCATTCTATTACTTCACAGACCTCGAATCTGTGACTTCACTTACCTCCACTCTATGACTTCACACTCCTCCATTCTATGACTTCACACACCTCCTTTCTATGACTTCACCCAACTCCATTCTATGACTTCACACCTCCAATCTGACTTCACACACCTCCATTCTGTGACTTCACCCACCTCCATTCTGTGACATCACACACCTCCATTATATGACTTCACACACCTCCATGCTATGACTTCACACACCTCCATTCTGTGACTTCACACACCTCCATTCTGAGTTCACACACCTCCATTCTGTGACTTCACACACCTCCATTGTATGACTTCAAACACCTCCATTCTGACATCACACACCTCCATTCTATGACTTCACAGTCCTCGAATCTGTGACCTCACTCACCTGCACTCTATGACTTCACACTCCTCCATTCTATGACTTCCCACACCTCTTTTCTATGACTTCACACACTTCCATTTTGACATCACACAACTCCATTCTGTGAGTTCACACAACTCCATTCTATGACTTCACACACCTCCATTCTGACTTCACACACCTCCATTCTATGACTTCACAGACCTCGAATCTGTGACTTCACTTACCTCCACTCTATGACTTCACACTCCTCCATTCTATGACTTCACACACCTCCTTTCTATGATTTCACCCACCTCCATTCTATGACTTCACACCTCCAATCTGACTTCACACACTTCCATACTGTGACTTCACACACTTCCATTCTGAATTCACACTGCTCCATTCTGTGACTTCACAAAACTCCATACTATGATTTCAAAAACCTCCATACTATGACTTCACACACCTCCATTCTTTGACTTTACACACCTCCATTCCACGACTTCACACACCTCCATTCTATGACTTCACACACCTTCATTCTTAATTCAGAAAAATCCATTCTATGACTTCACACACCTCCATTCTATGTCTTCGCAAACCTCCATTCTGTGACATCACACACCTCCATTCTCAGTTCACACACCACCATTCGGTGACTTCACACACCTTCATTCTGACTTCACCCAACTCCATTCTATGACTTCACACACCTCCATTCTGTGACTTCACAAACTTCCATTCTGTGACTTCACACACCTCCATTCTATGACTTCACACACCTCCATTTTATGACTTCACCCACCTCCATTCTTTGACTTCACACATCCTTTTTGACTTCACACACCTCCATTTTATGACTTCACACACCTCCATTCTGTGACTTCACACACCTCCATTCTGTGACTTCACACACCTCCATTTTATGACTTCAAAGAACTCCATTCTATGACTTCACACACCTCCATTCTATAACTTCACACACCTCCATTCTATGCTTTCACACATCCATTTTGACTTCACACACCTCCAATATACGACTTCAAACACCTCAATTCTGTCACTTCACACACCTCCATTCTATGACTTCACACATCCATTTTGACTTCACACACCTCCAATATATGACTTCAAACACCTCAATTCTGTGACTTCACACACCTGCATTCTATGACTTCATACCCGTGCATTCTGTTATTTCACTCACCTCCATTCTATGACTTCACACACCTCAATTCTGTGACTTCAAAAACCTTCATTCTGTGACTTCACACACCTCCATTCTGTGACTTCATGAACGTCCATTCTATGATTTCACACACCTCCATGCTATGACTTCACACACCTCCATTTTATGACGTCACGCACCTCCATTTTAACTTCACACACCTCCATTATGTCATTTCACACACCTCCCTTCAGTGACTTCACAGTCCTCCATTCTATGACTTCACACACCTTCATTGTATGACTTCACACACCTCCATTCTATGACTTCACACACTTCCATTGTATGATTTCACATACCTCCATGCTATGACTTCACACACCTCCATTCTGTGACTTCACACACCTCCATTCTTTGTTCACACACCTCCATTCTGTGACTTCACAAACCTCCCATTCTAAGATTTCACACACCTCCATTCTATGACTTCACACACCTACATTTTAGGATGTCACACACCTCCATTTTCACTTCACACACCTCCATTCTGTGACTTCACACACCTCCATTCTATGACTTCACATACTTCCATTGTGACGTCACACACCTCCATTCTATGAGTTCACACACCTCCATTCTATGACTTCAAACACCTCCATTCTGACTTCACACACCTCCATTCTATGACTTCACAGACCTCGAATCTGTGACTTCACTCACCTCCACTCTATGACTTCACACTCCTCCATTCTATGACTTCACACCTCCATTCTCACTTCACACACCTCCATTCTGTGACTTCACACACCTCCATTATATGACTTCACACACCTCCTTTCTGTGACTTCACACACCTCCATTCTTAGACTTCACACACCTAAATTCTGACTTCACACAACTCCATTCTATGACTTCACACACCTCCATTCTTTGACGTCACCCACCTCCATTCTATGACTTCACATACCTTCATTCTTACTTTACAAATATCCATTCTATAACTTCACACACCTCCATTCTATGACTTCACCACCTCCATTCTTTGACTTCACACACCTCCATTCTATGTTCAGACACCTCAATTCTGTGACTTCACAAACCTCCATTCTGACTTCAAACACCTCCATTCTATGACTTCACACACCTCCATTCTTTGACTTCACACACCTAAATTCTGACTTCACACAACTCCATTCTATGACTTCCCACACCTCCATTCTTTGACTTCACACACCTCCATTCCACGACTTCACACACCTCCATTCTATGAGTTCACACACCTCCATTCTATGACTTCACACACCTTCATTCTTAATTCATAAACATCCATTCTATGACTTCACACACCTCCATTCTATGACTTCGCAAACCTCCATTCTGTGACTTCACACACCTCCATTCTGAGTTCACACACCTCCATTCGGTGACTTCACACACCTCCATTCTGACTTCACCCAACTCCATTCTATGACTTCACACACCTCCATTCTGTGACTTCACAAACCTCCATTCTGTGACTTCACACACCTCCATTCTATGACTTCACACACCTCCATTTTATGACTTCACCCACCTCCATTCTATGACTTCACACATCCTTTTTGACTTCACACACCTCCATTCTGTGACTTCACACACCTCCCATTCTGTGACTTCACACACCTCCATTTTATGACTTCACAGAACTCCATTCTATGACTTCACACACCTCCATTCTATGACTTCACACACCTCCATTCTATGTCTTCACACATCCATTTTGACTTCACACACCTCCAATATATGACTTCAAACACCTCAATTCTGTCACTTCACACACCTCCATTCTATGACTTCACACATCCATTTTGACTTCACACACCTCCACTATATGACTTCAAACACCTCAATTCTGTGACTTCACACACCTGCATTCTATGACTTCATACCGTGCATTCTGTTATTTCACTCACCTCCATTCTATGACTTCACACACCTCAATTCTGTGACTTCAAATATCTTCATTCTGTGACTTCACACACCTCCATTCTGTGATTCATAAACGTCCATTCTATGATTTCACACACCTCCATGCTATGACTTCACACACCTCCATTTTATGACGTCACGCACCTCCATTTTAACTTCACACACCTCCATTATGTCATTTCACACAACTCCCTTCGGTGACTTACAGTCCTCCATTCTATGACTTCACACACCTTCATTGTATGACTTCACACACCTCCATTCTATGACTTCACACACTTCCATTGTATGAATTCACATACCTCCATGCTATGACTTCACACACCTCCATTCTGTGACTTCACACACCTCCATTCTTTGTTCACACACCTCCATTCTGTGACTTCACAAACCTCCATTCTAAGATTTCACACACCTCCATTCTATGACTTCACACACCTACATTTTAGGATGTCACACACCTCCATTTTCACTTCACACACCTCCATTCTGTGACTTCACACACCTCCATTCTATGACTTCACATACTTCCATTGTGACGTCACACACCTCCATTCTATGAGTTCACACACCTCCATTCTATGACTTCAAACACCTCCATTCTGACTTCACACACCTCCATTCTATGACTTCACAGACCTCGAATCTGTGACTTCACTCACCTCCACTCTATGACTTCACACTCCTCCATTCTATGACTTCACACCTCCATTCTCACTTCACACACCTCCATTCTGTGACTTCACACACCTCCATTATATGACTTCACACACCTCCATTCTGTGACTTCACACACCTCCATTCTTAGACTTCACACACCTAAATTCTGACTTCACACAACTCCATTCTATGACTTCACACACCTCCATTCTTTGACGTCACCCACCTCCATTCTATGACTTCACATACCTTCATTCTTACTTTACAAATATCCATTCTATAACTTCACACACCTCCATTCTATGACTTCACACACCTCCATTCTTTGACTTCACACACCTCCATTCTATGTTCACACACCTCAATTCTGTGACTTCACAAACCTCCATTCTGACTTCAAACACCTCCATTCTATGACTTCACACACCTCCATTCTTTGACTTCACACACCTAAATTCTGACTTCACACAACTCCATTCTATGACTTCCCACACCTCCATTCTTTGACATCACACACTTCCATTCCACGACTTCACACACCTCCATTCTATGAGTTCACACACCTCCATTCTATGACTTCACACACCTTCATTCTTAATTCATAAACATCCATTCTATGACTTCACACACCTCCATTCTATGACTTCGCAAACCTCCATTCTGTGACTTCACACACCTCCATTCTGAGTTCACACACCTCCATTCGGTGACTTCACACACCTCCATTCTGACTTCACCCAACTCCATTCTATGACTTCACACACCTCCATTCTGTGACTTCACAAACCTCCATTCTGTGACTTCACACACCTCCATTCTATGACTTCACACACCTCCATTTTATGACTTCACCCACCTCCATTCTATGACTTCACACATCCTTTTTGACTTCACACACCTCCATTTTATGACTTCACACACCTCCATTCTGTGACTTCACACACCTCCATTCTGTGACTTCACACACCTCCATTTTATGACTTCACAGAACTCCATTCTATGACTTCACACACCTCCATTCTATGACTTCACACACCTCCATTCTATGCCTTCACACATCCATTTTGACTTCACACACCTCCAATATATGACTTCAAACACCTCAATTCTGTCACTTCACACACCTCCATTCTATGACTTCACACATCCATTTTGACTTCACACACCTCCACTATATGACTTCAAACACCTCAATTCTGTGACTTCACACACCTGCATTCTATGACTTCATACCCATCCATTCTGTTATTTCACTCACCTCCATTCTATGACTTCACACACCTCAATTCTGTGACTTCAAAAACCTTCATTCTGTGACTTCACACACCTCCATTCTGTGACTTCATAAACGTCCATTCTATGATTTCACACACCTCCATGCTATGACTTCACACACCTCCATTTTATGACGTCACGCACCTCCATTTTAACTTCACACACCTCCCTTATGTCATTTCACACACCTCCCTTCGGTGACTTCACAGTCCTCCATTCTATGACTTCACACACCTTCATTGTATGACTTCACACACCTCCATTCTATGACTTCACACACTTCCATTGTATGATTTCACATACCTCCATGCTATGACTTCACACACCTCCATTCTGTGACTTCACACACCTCCATTCTTTGTTCACACACCTCCATTCTGTGACTTCACAAACCTCCATTCTAAGATTTCACACACCTCCATTCTATGACTTCACACACCTACATTTTAGGATGTCACACACCTCCATTTTCACTTCACACACCTCCATTCTGTGACTTCACACACCTCCATTCTATGACTTCACATACTTCCATTGTGACGTCACACACCTCCACTGTATGAGTTCACACACCTCCATTCTATGACTTCAAACACCTCCATTCTGACTTCACACACCTCCATTCTATGACTTCACAGACCTCGAATCTGTGACTTCACTCACCTCCACTCTATGACTTCACACTCCTCCATTCTATGACTTCCCACACCTCCTTTCTATGACTTCACCCACCTCCATTCTATGACTTCACACCTCCATTCTCACTTCACACACCTCCATTCTGTGACTTCACACACCTCCATTATATGACTTCACACACCTCCATTCTGTGACTTCACACACCTCCATTTTTAGACTTCACACACCTAAATTCGGACTTCACACAACTCCATTCTATGACTTCACACACCTCCATTCTTTGACGTCACCCACCTCCATTCTATGACTTCACATACCTTCATTCTTACTTTACAAATATCCATTCTATAACTTCACACACCTCCATTCTATGACTTCACACACCTCCATTCTTTGACTTCACACACCTCCATTCTATGTTCACACACCTCAATTCTGTGACTTCACAAACCTCCATTCTGACTTCAAACACCTCCATTCTATGACTTCACACACCTCCATTCTTTGACTTCACACACCTAAATTCTGACTTCACACAACTACATTCTATGAGTTCACACACCTCCATTCTATGACTTCACACACCTTCATTCTTAATTCATAAACATCCATTCTATGACTTCACACACCTCCATTCTATGACTTCTCAAACCTCCATTCTGTGACTTCACACATCTCCATTCTGAGTTCACACACCTCCATTCGGTGACTTCACACACCTCCATTCTGACTTCACCCAACTCCATTCTATGACTTCACACACCTCCATTCTGTGACTTCACAAACCTCCATTCTATGACTTCACACACCTCCATTCTATGACTTCACACACCTCCATTTTATGACTTCACCCACCTCCATTCTATGACTTCACACATCCTTTTTGACTTCACACACCTCCATTTTATGACTTCACACACCTCCATTCTGTGACTTCACACACCTCCATTCTGTGACTTCACACACCTCCATTTTATGACTTCACAGAACTCCATTCTATGACTTCACACACCTCCATTCTATGACTTCACACACCTCCATTCTATGCCTTCACACATCCATTTTGACTTCACACACCTCCAATATATGACTTCAAACACCTCAATTCTGTCACTTCACACACCTCCATTCTATGACTTCACACATCCTTTTTGACTTCACACACCTCCAATATATGACTTCAAACACCTCAATTCTGTGACTTCACACACCTGCATTCTATGACTTCATACCCGTGCATTCTGTTATTTCACTCACCTCCATTCTATGACTTCACACACCTCAATTCTGTGACTTCAAAAACCTTCATTCTGTGACTTCACACACCTCCATTCTGTGACTTCATAAACGTCCATTCTATGATTTCACACACCTCCATGCTATGACTTCACACACCTCCATTTTATGACGTCACGCACCTCCATTTTAACTTCACACACCTCCATTATGTCATTTCTCACACCTCCCTTCGGTGACTTCACAGTCCTCCATTCTATGACTTCACACACCTTCATTGTATGACTTCACACACCTCCATTCTATGACTTCACACACTTCCATTCTATGATTTCACATACCTCCATGCTATGACTTCACACACCTCCATTCTGTGACTTCACACACCTCCATTCTTTGTTCACACACCTGCATTCTGTGACTTCACAAACCTCCATTTTAAGATTTCACACACCTCCATTCTATGACTTCACAGACCTCGAATCTGTGACTTCACTCACCTCCACTCTATGACTTCACACTCCTCCATTCTATGACTTCCCACACCTCCTTTCTATGACTTCACCCACCTCCATTCTATGACTTCACACCTCCATTCTCACTTCACACACCTCCATTCTGTGACTTCACACACCTCCATTATATGACTTCACACACCTCCATTCTGTGACTTCACACACCTCCATTCTTAGACTTCACACACCTAAATTCTGACTTCACACAACTCCATTCTATGACTTCACACACCGCCATTCTTTGACGTCACCCACCTCCATTCTATGACTTCACATACCTTCATTCTTACTTTACAAATATCCATTCTATAACTTCACACACCTCCATTCTATGACTTCACACACCTCCATTCTTTGACTTCACACACCTCCATTCTATGTTCACACACCTCCATTCTATGACTTCACACACTTCCATTCTATGATTTCACATACCTCCATGCTATGACTTCACACACCTCCATTCTGTGACTTCACACACCTCCATTCTTTGTTCACACACCTCCATTCTGTGACTTCACAAACCTCCATTCCAAGATTTCACACACCTCCATTGTATGACTTCACACACCTACATTTTAGGATGTCACACACCTCCATTTTGACTTCACACACCTCCATTCTGTGACTTCACACACCTCCATTCTATGACTTCACATACTTCCATTGTGACGTCACACACCTCCATTCTATGAGTTCACACACCTCCATTCTATGACTACAAACACCTCCATTCTGACTTCACACACCTCCATTCTATGACTTCACAGACCTCGAATCTGTGACTTCACTCACCTCCACTCTATGACTTCACACTCCTCCATTCTATGACTTCCCACACCTCCTTTCTATGACTTCACCCACCTCCATTCTATGACTTCACACCTCCATTCTCACTTCACACACCTCCATTCTGTGACTTCACACACCTCCATTATATGACTTCACACACCTGCATTCTGTGACTTCACACACCTCCATTCTATGTTCACACACCTCAATTCTGTGACTTCACAAACCTCCATTCTGACTTCACACACCTCCATTCTATGACTTCACACACCTCCATTCTTTGACTTCACACACCTAAATTCTGACTTCACACAACTCCATTCTATGACTTCCCACACCTCCATTCTTTGACTTCACACACCTCCATTCCACGACTTCACAAACCTCCATTCTATGAGTTCACACACCTCCATTCTATGACTTCACACACCTTCATTCTTAATTCATAAACATCCATTCTATGACTTCACACACCTCCATTCTATGACTTCCCAAACCTCATTTCTATGACTTCACCCACCTCCATTCTAGGACTTCACCCCTCCATTCTGACTTCACACACCTCCATTCTGTGACTTCACACACCTCCATTATATGACTTCACACACCTCCATTCTGTGACTTCACACACCTCCATTCTATAACTTCACACACCTTCATTCTTACTTCAGAAACATCCATTCTATGACTTCCACACCTCCATTCTTTGACTTCACAAACCTCCATTCCACGACTTCACACACTTCCATTCTTGAGTTCACACACCTCCATTCTATGACTTCACACACCTCCATTCTACGACTTCACACACCTCCATTCTATGACTTCACACACCTCCATTTTTGACTTCACACACATAAATTCTGACTTCACACAGCTCCATTCTATGACTTCACACACCTCCATTCTTTGACGTCACACACCCCATTCTGTGACTTCACACACCTCCATTCTATGACTTCACACACCTTCATTCTGTGACTTCACACACCTCCTTTCTATGACTTCACACACTTCCATTGTGACGTCACACACCTCCAGTCTATGAGTTCACACACCTCCATTCTGACTTCACACACCTCCATACTATGACTTCACACACTTCCATTCTGAATTCACACTGCTCCATTCTGTGACTTCACAAAACTCCATACTATGATTTCAAAAACCTCCATACTATGACTTCACAAAACTCCATCTATGACTTTAAACTCCTCCATTCTGACTTCACACACCTCTATTCTATGACTTCGCACACCCCCATTCTGACATCACACACCTCCATTCTATGACTTCACAGACCTCGAATCTCTGACTTCACTCACCTGCACTCTATGACTTCACACTGCTCCATTCTATGACTTCCCACACCTGCTTTCTATGACTTCACCAACCTCCAATCTATGACTACACAATTCCATGCTGACTTCACAAACCTCCATTCTTTGACTTCACACACCTCCATTCTATGACTTCACACACCTCCATTCTATGACTTCACACACCTTCATTCTTACTTCAGAAAAATCCATTCTATGACTTCACACACCTCCATTCTTTGACTTCACACACCTACATTCCACGACTTCACACACCTCCATTCTATGAGTTCACACACCTCCATTCTATGACTTCACACACCTTCATTCTTAATTCAGAAAAATCCATACTATGACTTCACACACCTCCATTCTATGTCTTTGCAAACTCCATTCTGTGACTTCACACACCTCCATTCTCAGTTCACACACGTCCATTCGGTGACTTCACACACCTCCATTCTATGACTTAACACACCTCCATTCTATGTCTTCGCAAACCTCCATTGTGTGACTTCACACACCTCCATTCTCAGTTCACACACGTCCATACGGTGACTTCACACACCTCCATTCTGTGACTTCACACACCTCCATTCTCAGTTCACACACGTCCATTCGGTGTCTTCACACACCTCCATTCTGTGACTTCACACACCTCCATTCTATGACTTCACACACCTCCATTCTATGACTTCACACATCCATTTTAATTTCACACACCTCCAATATATTACTTCAAACACCTCAATTCTGTGACTTCACACACCTCCATTCTATGACTTCATACCCGTCCCTTCTGTGTTTTCACACACCTCCATTCTATGACTTCAAACACCTCCATTCTGTGACTTCACCCACCTCCATTCTGTGACTTCACACACCTCCATTCTCCGACTTCACACCCCTCAAATATGACTTCACATAACTCCATTCTATGACTTCACAAACCTCCTTTCTCTGACTTCACACACCTCCATTCTGTGACTTCACACACCTCCATTCTGAATCCACACAACTCCATTCTGTGACTTCACAAAACTCCATTCTATGATTTCACACACCTCTATACTATGACTTCACACACCTCCATTCTGAATTCACACACCTCCATTCTATGACTTCACACACCTCCCTTCTGACTTCCCACACCTCCATTCTGTGACTTCACACACCTTCATTCTTACTTCAGAAATATCCATTCTATGTCTTCACACACCTCCCTTCTATCACTTCACAAATCTCCATTCTGTGACTTCACACACCTCCATTCTGAGTTCACACAACTCCATTCAGTGACTTCACACATCTCCATTCTGACTTCACAAACTTCCAATCTATGACTTCACACACTTCCATTATATGACTTCACACACCTCCATTCTGTGACTTCACAAACCTCCATTCTGAGTTCACACACCTCCATTCTGTGACTTCAAACACCTCCATTCTGTGACTTCACACACCTCCATTCTATGAATTCACACAACTCCATTCTATGACTTCACACACCTCCATTCTATGACTTCACACACCTCCATTCTATGTCTTCGCAAACCTCCATTCTGTGACTTCACACACCTCCATTCTCAGTTCACACACGTCCATTCGGTGACTTCACACACCTCCATTCTGTGACTTCACACACCTCCATTCTCAGTTCACACACGTCCATTCGGTGACTTCACACACCTCCATTCTGTGACTTCACACACCTCTATTCTATGACTTCACACACCTCCATTCTTTGACTTCACACACCTCCATTCTATGACTTCACACACCCCCATTCTATGACTTCACACATCCATTTTGATTTCACACACCTCCAATATATTACTTCAAACACCTCCATTCTATGACTTCACACACCTCCATTCTATGACTTCATACCCGTCCATTCTGTGTTTTCTCACACCTCCATTCTATGACTTCAAACACCTCCATTCTGTGACTTCACCCACCTCCATTCTGTGACTTCACACACCTCCATTCTCCGACTTCACACCCCTCAAATATGACTTCACATAACTCCATTCTATGACTTCACAAACCTCCTTTCTGTGACTTCACACACCACCATTCTGTGACTTCACAAAAGTCCATTCTCTGATTTCACACACCTCCATTCTATGACTTCACACACCTCCATTCTGAATTCACACAGCTCCATTCTGTGACTTCACAAAACTCCATTCTATGACTTCACACACCTCCATACTATGACTTCACACACCTCCATTCTGAATTCACACACCTCAATTCTATGACTTCACACACCTCCATTCTGACTTCCCACACCTCCATTCTGTGACTTCACACACCTCCATTCTGAGTTCACACAACTCCATTCAGTGACTTCACACATCTCCATTCTGACTTCACAAACCTCCATTCTATGACTTCACACACTTCCATTCTATGACTTCACACACCTCCATTCTGTGACTTCACAAACCTCCATTCTGAGTTCACACACCTCCATTCTGTGACTTCAAACACCTCCATTCTGTGACTTCACACACCTCCATTCCATGAATTCATACAACTCCATTCTATGACTTCACACACCTCCATTCTATGACTTCACACACCTACATTCTATGACTTCACACATCCATTTTGACTTCACACACCTCCAATATATGACTTCAAACACCTCAATTCTGTGACTTCACACACCTCCATTCTATAACTTCACACATCCATTTTGACTTCACACACCTCCAATATATGACTTCACACACCTCAATATTGTGACTTCACACACCTCAATTCTATGACTTCATACCCGTCCATTCTGTTATTTCACACACCTCCATTCTATGACTTCACACACCTCCCTTCCGTGACTTCACACACCACCATTCTATGACTTCACACACCTTCATTGTATGACTTCACCCACCTCCATTCCATGACTTCACACACTTCCATTCTATGATTTCACATACCTCAATGCTATGACTTCACACACCTCCATTCTGTGACTTCACAAACCTCCATTCTGTGACGTCACACACCTCCATTCTGTGACTTCACAAACGTCCATTCTATGATTTCACACACCTCCATTCTATGACTTCACACACCTCCATTCTATGACTTCACACACCTCCTTTCTATGATTTCACCAACCTCCATTCTATGACTTCACACCTCCAATCTGACTTCACACACCTCCATTCTGTGACTTCACACACCTTCATTGTATGACTTCACACACCTCCATTCCATGACTTCACATACTTCCATTCTATGATTTCACATACCTCCATGCTATGACTTCACACACCTCCATTTTGTGACTTCACACACCTCCATTCTGAGTTCACACACCTCCATTCTGTGACTTCACCCACCTCCATTCTGTGACTTCACACACCTCCATTCTCCGACTTCACACCCCTCAAATATGACTTCACATACCTCCATTCTATGACTTCACAAACCTCCATTCTGTTACTTCACACACCTCCATTCTGTGACTTCACAAACTTCCACTCTCTGATTTCACACAGCTCCATTCTATGACTTCACACACCTCCATTCTGAATTCACACAGCTCCATTCTGTGACTTCACAAAACTCCATTCTATGATTTCACACACCTCCATACTATGACTTCACACAACTCCATGTATTACTTCACACACCTCCATTCTGACTTCACACACCTCCATTCTATGACTTCACAGACCTCGAATCTGTGACCTAACTCACCTGCACTCTATGACTTCACACTCCTCCATTCTATGACTTCCCACACCTCCTTTCTATGACTTCACACACTTCCATTGTGACATCACACAACTCCATTCTATGAGTTCACTCCCCTCCATTCTATGACTTCACAAACCTCCATTCTGACTTCACACACCTGCATTCTATGACTTCACAGACCTCGAATCTGTGACTTCACTTACCTCCACTCTATGACTTCACACTCCTCCATTCTATGACTTCACACACCTCCTTTCTATGATTTCACCCACCTCCATTCTATGACTTCACACCTCAAATCTGACTTCACACACCTCCATTCTGTAACGTCACACACCTCCATTCTGTGACTTCACACACCTCCATTATATGACTTCACACAGCTCCATTCTGTGACTTCACACACCTCCATTCTGTGACTTCACACACCTCCATTCTGAGTTCACACACCTCCATTCGGTGACTTCACAAACCTCCATTCTTAGACTTCACAAACTTCCATTCTGTGACTTCACACACATCCATTCTGTGATTTCACACACCTCCATTCTATGACTTCACACACCTCCATTCTGTGACTTCACACACCTCCATTCTATGACTTCACACACCGCCATTCTATGACTTCACACATCCATTTTGACTTCACACACCTCCAATATATGACTTCAAACACCTCAATTTTGTGACTTCACACACCTCCATTCTATGACTTCATACCCTTCCATTCTGTGACTTCACACACCTCCATTCTATGAGTTCACACACCTCCATTCTGTGACTTCACTCACCTCCACTCTGTGACTTCACACACCTGCATTCTCCGACTTCACACTCCTCCAATTTGACTTCACATACCTCCATTCTATGACTTCACAAACCTCCATTCCGTGACTTCACACACCTCCATTCTGTGACTTCACAAACTTCCATTCTCTGATTTCACACAGCTCCATTCTATGACTTCACACACCTCCATTCTGAATTCACACAGCTCCATTCTGTGACTTCACAAAACTCCATTCTATAATTTCAAAAACCTCCATACTATGACTTCACACAACTCCATGTATTACTTCACACACCTCCATTCTGACTTCACACACCTCTATTCTATGACTTCGCACACCTCCATTCTGACATGACACACCTCCATTCTATGACTTTACAGACCTCGAATCTGTGAACTCACTCACCTGCACTCTATGACTTCACACTCCTCCATTCTATGACTTCCCACACCTCCTTTCTATGACTTCACACACTTCCATTGTGACATTACACAACTCCATTCTATGAGTTCACACACCTCCATTCTATGACTTCACACACCTCCATTCTGACGTCACACACCAACATTCTATGACTTCACAGACCTCGAATCTGTGACTTCACTTACCTCCACTCTATGACTTCACACTCCTCCATTCTATGACTTTACACACCTCCTTTCTATGATTTCACCCACCTCCATCCTATGACTTCACACCTCCAATCTGACTTCACACACCTCCATTCTGTGACTTCACACACCTCCATTCTGTGACTTCACACACCTCCATTATATGACTTCACACACCTCCATGCTATGACTTCACACACCTCCATTCTGTGATTTAACACACCTCCATTCTGAGTTCACACACCTCCATTCTGTAACTTCACACACCTCCATTCTATGACTTCACACACCTCCATTCTGACATCACACACCTCCATTCTATGACTTCACAGACCTCAAATCTGTGACCTCACTCACCTGCACTCTATGACTTCACACTTCTCCATTCTATGACTTCCCACACCTCCTTTCTATGACTTCACACACTTCCATTTTGACATCACACAACTCCATTCTATGAGTTCACACAACTCCATTCTATGAATTCACACACCTCCATTCTGACTTCACACACCTCCATTCTATGACTTCACAGACCTCGTATCTGTGACTTCACTTACCTCCACTGTATGACTTCACACTCCTCCATTCTATGACTTCACACACCTCCTTTCTACGATTTCACCCACCTCCATTCTATGACTTCACACCTCCAATCTGACTTCACACACCTCCATTCTGTGACTTCACACACCTCCATTCTGTATCTTCACACACCTCCATTTTATGACTTCACACACCTCCTTCTGTGACGTCACACACCTCCATTCTCTGACTTCACACACCTCCATTCTATGACTTCACACACCTTCATTCTTACTTCACAAACATACATTATATGACTTTACATACCTCCATTCTATGACTTCACACACCTCCATTCTTTGACTTAACACACCTCCATTCTATGTTCACACACCTCAATTCTGTGACTTCACAAACCACCATTCTGACTTCACACACCTCCATTCTATGACTTCACACACCTCCATTCTATGACTTCACACACCTCCATTCTTTGACTTCACACACCTAAATTCTGACTTCACACAGCTCCATTCTATGACTTCACACACCTCCATTCTTTGACGTCACACACCTCCATTCGGTGACTTCACAAACCTCCATTCTATGAGTTCACACACCTCCATTCTGTGACTTCACACACCTCCATTCAATGACTTCACACACTTCCATTGTGACGTCAGACACCTCCATTCTATGAGTTCACACACCTCCATTCTGACTTCACACAGCTCCATTCTGTGACTTTACAAAACTCCATTCTATGATTTCAAACCCCTCCATACTATGACTTCAAACAACTCCATCTAAGACTTCACACACCTCCATTCTGACTTCACACACATCTATTCTGTGACTTCGCACACCCCCATTCTGACATCACACACCTCCATTCTATGACTTCACAGACCTCGAAACTGTGACTTCACTCACTTGCACTCTATGACTTCACACTCCTCCATTCTATGACTTCCCACACCTCCTTTCTATGACTTCACACACCTTCATTCTTACTTCAGAAACATCCATTCTATGACTTCCCACACCTCCATTCTTTGACTTCACACACCTCCATTCCACGATTTCACACACCTCCATTCTATGAGTTCACACACCCCATTCTATGACTTCACACACCTTCATTCTTAATTCATAAACATCCATTCTATGACTTCACACACCTCCATTCTATGACTTCGCAAACCTCCATTCTGTGACTTCACACACCTCCATTCTGAGTTCACACACCTCCATTCGGTGATTTCACACACCTCCATTCTGACTTCACCCAACTCCATTCTATGACTTCACACACCTCCATTCTGTGACTTCACAAACCTCCAACTATGACTTCACACACCTCCATTCTATGACTTCACACACCTCCATTTTATTACTTCACACACCTCCATTTTATGACTTCACACATCCATTTTGACTTCACACACCTCCAATATATGACTTCAAACACCTCAATTCTGTCACATCACAAACCTCCATTCTATGACTTCACACATCCATTTTGACTTCACACACCTCCAATATATGACTTCAAACACCTCAATTCTGTGACTTCACACACCTCCATTCTATGACTTCATACCCGTCCATTCTGTTATTTCACACACCTCCATTCTATGACTTCACACACCTCCATTCTGTGACTTCACAAACCTTCATTCTATAACTTCACACACCTCCATTCTGTGACTTCACAAACGTCCATTCTATGATTTCACACACCTCCATGCTATGACTTCACACACGTCCATTTTATGACGTCATGCACCTATATTTTAACTTCACACACCTCCATTATGTTATTTCACACACCTCCCTTCGGTGACTTCACACACCTCCATTCTATGACTTCACACACCTTCATTGTATGACCTCACACACCTCCATTCTATGACTTCACACACTTCCATTGTATGATTTCACATACCTCCATGCTATGACTTCACACACCTCCATTCTGTGACTTCACACACCTCCACTCTTTGTTCACACACCTCCATTCTGTGACTTCACAAACCTCCATTCTAAGATTTCACACACCTCCATTCTATGACTTCACACACCTACATTTTAGGACGTAACACACCTCCATTTGGACTTCACACACCTCCATTCTGTAACTTCACACACCTCCATTCTATGACTTCACACCTCCATTCTGACTTCACACACCTCCATTCTGTGACTTCACACACCTCCATTATATGACTTCACACACCTCCATTCTGTGACTTCACACACCTCCATTCTATGACTTCACACACCTTCATTCTTACTTCAGAAACATCCATTCTATGACTTCCACACCTCCATTCTTTGACTTCACACACTTCCATTCCACGACTTCACACACTTCCATTCTTGAGTTCACACACCTCCATTCTATGACTTCAGACACCTTCATTCTTAATTCATAAACATCCATTCTATGACTTTACACACCTGCATTCTATGACTTCGCAAACCTCCATTCTGAGTTCACACACCTCAATTCTGTGACTTCACAAACCTCCTTTCTGTGATTTCACACACCTCCATTCTATGACTTCACACACCTTCATTTTAGGACGTCACACACCTCCATTTTGACTTCATACACCTCCATTCTGTGACATCACACCTCCATTCTATGAGTTCACACACCTCCATTCTATGACTTCACACACCTCCATTCTGACTTCACACACCTCCATTCTAGGACTTCAAAGACCTCAAATCTGTGCCTTCACTCACCTCCACTCTATGACTTCACACTCCTCCATTCTATGACTTCACAGACCTCGAATCTGTGACTTCACTCACCTCCCCTCTATGACTTCACACTCCTCTATTCTATGACTTCCCAAACCTCATTTCTATGACTTCACCCAACTCCATGCTATGACTTCACACCTCCATTCTGACTTCACACACCTCCATTCTGTGACTTCACACACCTCCATTATATGACTTCACACACCTCCATTCTGTGACTTCACACACCTCCATTCTATGACTTCACACACCTTCATTCTTACTTCAGAAACATCCATTCTATGACTTCCACACCTCCATTCTTTGACTTCACACACCTCCATTCCACGACTTCACACACTTCCATTCTTGAGTTCACACACCTCCATTCTATGACTTCACACACCTCCATTCTATGACTTCACACACCTTCATTTTTGACTTCACACACCTAAATTCTGACTTCACACAGCTCCATTCTATGACTTCACACACCTCCATTCTTTGACGTCACACACCTCCATTCTGTAACTTCACACACCTCCATTCTATGACATCACACACCTCCATTCTGTGACTTCACACACCTCCATTCTATGACTTCACACACTTTCATTGTGACGTCACACACCTCCAGTCTATGAGTTCACACACCTACATTCTGACTTCACACACCTCCATACTATGACTTCACACACTTCCATTCTGAATTCATACTGCTCCATTCTGTGACTTCACAAAACTCCATTCTATGATTTCAAAAACCTCCATACTATGACTTCACACAAGTCCATCTATGACTTTACACACCTCCATTCTGACTTGACACACCTCTATTCTATGACTTCGCACACCCCCATTCTGACATCACACACCTCCATTCTATGACTTCACAGACCTCGAATCTCTGACTTCACTCACCTGCACTCTATGACTTCACACTGCTCCATTCTATGACTTCCCACACCTCCTTTCTATGACTTCACCAACCTCCAATTTATGACTACACAACTCCATTCTGACTTCACAAACCTCCATTCTTTGACTTCACACACCTCCATTTTATGAGTTCACACACCTCCATTCTATAACTTCACACACCTTCATTCTTACTTCAGAAACATCCATTCTATGACTTCACACACCTCCATTCTTTGACTTCACACACCTCCATTCCACGACTTCACACACCTCCATTCTATGAGTTCACACACCTCCATTCTGTGACTTCACACACCTTCATTCTTAATTCAGAAAAATCCATTCTATGACTTCACACACCTCCATTCTATGTCTTCGCAAACTCCATTCTGTGACTTCACACACCTCCATTCTCAGTTCACACACGTCCATTCGGTGACTTCACACACCTCCATTCTATGACTTCACACACCTCCATTCTATGTCTTCGCAAACCTCCATTCGGTGACTTCACACACCTCCATTCTGTGACTTCACACACCTCCATTCTCAGTTCACACACGTCCATTCGGTGACTTCACACACCTCCATTCTGTGACTTCACACACCTCTATTCTATGACTTCACACACCTCCATTCTTTGACTTCACACACCTCCATTCTATGACTTCACACATCCATTTTGATTTCACACACCTCCAATATATTACTTCAAACACCTCAATTCTGTGACTTCACACACCTCCATTCTATGACTTCATACCCGTCCATTCTGTGTTTTCACACACCTCCATTCTATGACTTCAAACACCTCCATTCTGTGACTTCACACACCTCCATTCTCCGACTTCACACCCCTCAAATATGACTTCACATAACTCCATTCTATGACTTCACAAGCCACCTTTCTCTGACTTCACACACCTCCATTCTGTGACTTCACACACCTCCATTCTGAATTCACACAGCTCCATTCTGTGACTTCACAAAACTCCATTCTATGATTTCACACACCTCCATACTATGACTTCACACACCTCCATTCTGAATTCACACACCTCCATTCTATGACTTCACACACCTCCATTCTGACTTCCCACACCTCCATTCTGTGACTTCACACACCTTAATTCTTACTTCAGAAATATCCATTCTATGACTTCACACACCTCCATTCTATCACTTCACAAATCTCCATTCTGTGACTTCACACACCTCCATTCTGAGTTCACACAACTCCATTCTGTGACTTCACACACCTCCATTCTGTGACTTCACAAACGTCCATTCTATGATTTCACACACCTCCATTCTATGACTTCACACAACTCCATTTTATGACGTCACGCACCTCCATTTTAACTTCACACACCTCCATTATGTGACTTCACACACCTCCCTTCGGTGACTTCACACACCTCCATTCTATGACTTCACACACCTTCATTGTATGACTTCACACACCTCCATTCCATGACTTCACACACTTCGATTCTATGATTTCACATACCTCCATTCTATGACTTCACACACCTCAATTCTGTGACTTCACAAACCTCCATTTTGTGACTTCACACACATCCATTCTGTGACTTCACAAACGTCCATTCTATGATTTCACACACCTCCATTCTATGACTTCACACACCTCCATTCTATGACTTCACACACCTCCTTTCTATGATTTCACCAACCTCCATTCTATGACTTCACACCTCCAATCTGACTTCACACACCTCCATTCTGTGACTTCACACACCTTCATTGTATGACTTCACACACCTCTATTCCATGACTTCACACACTTCCATTCTATGATTTCACATACCTCCATGCTATGACTTTACACACCTCCATTTTGTGACTTCACACACCTCCATTCCGTGACTTCACACACCTCCATTATATGACTTCACACACCTCCATGCTATGACTTCACACACCCCCATTCTGTGACTTCACACACCTCCATTCTGAGTTCACACACCTCCATTCTATAACTTCACACACCTCAATTCTATGACTTCACACACCTCCATTCTGACATCATACACCTCCATTCTATGACTTCACAGACCTCAAATCTGTGACTTCACTCACCTGCACTCTATGAATTCACACTTCTCCATTCTATGACTTCCCACACCTCCTTTCTATGACTTCACACACTTCCATTTTAACATCACACAACTCCATTCTATGAGTTCACACAACTCAATTCTATGACTTCACACACCTCCATTCTGACTTCACACACCTCCATTCTATGACTTCACAGACCTCGAATCTGTGACTTCACTTACCTCCACTCTATGACTTCACACTCCTCCATTCTATGTCTTCACACACCTCCTTTCTAGGATTTAACCCACCTCCATTCTATGACTTCACACCTCCAATCTGACTTCACACACCTCCATTCTGTGACTTCACACACCTCCATTCTGTGTCTTCACACACCTCCATTATATGACTTCACACACCTCCTTCTGTGACTTCACACACCTCCATTCTCTGACTTCACACACCTCCATTCTATGACTTCACACACCTTCATTCTTACTTCACAAACATACATTATATGACTTTACATACCTCCATTCTATGACT